>CAHIKZ030002184.1:0-115000 GCA_903632075.3 Acanthosepion pharaonis | reverse complement strand
GTCTTAAAGAAAGTTGTGTATTTTTAAGTAGGATAATTAAGCCTTGTTTTGCTGTAATGGTTTTCCTGTAGCTTAATGGTAAAGCATGCTTGACTTGTATCATGTTCTTATTTGATGGACATATATATATATATATATATAGAGAGAGAGAGAGAGAGAGAGAGAAAGAAAGAGAGAGGAGGAGTGTGAAAAAAATAAAACATAAGATAAAATATTTTAAAATAACAGTATTAAGAAATTGAACGATGTTGACTAAACATTGGATGCCAGAAATTTAAAAACTTAAATTTAAATTTTAACGTCTGTACATCTTCTTCTCAATATATAATCATAACTAACATTTTCCTTTACACTTTTACCACCTCCTTCTACATATATATAATTCAATCAAACAAAAATAAAGTTTTAGTCTGATGAAGTCCTTTTGAAGGATGATAGATGTTACATGGAATTTTTTCTATTTTGTCATTCAATTACCCAACATTTATATAAAATATTCTCCCATCAAATAATACATACAAATTCCTTTGGGAAAGGTCTGAATCCATCTCTTCTCCCCGCAGCTATAGGTCAAATAGTAGGACTTGTACCTGGAAAAATCATTGTCATCTCCAAAAAAGTTGTTAATGCAATATTCACTCACAAAAAAAATTATTCTTCCAATCCAAAATATGATTTTTGTTTGTTTTTTTAATCATTTCACCCGAAGCAAGACAATAAAGCCACTAAGATGCAAGAGGTTACTGAGTGTTAGAGAATATGAAAAAAAAACACTATTAAGAAGTGAGAACAATAAAAGAACAGGAATTAAGAAGACAGAAGATAATGATTGATATTGCATTGAAATTTTTGAAAATCAAATTTAACTGGGAAGTAAGAAGTCAGAAGAGAATTCCACAAGCAAGAAGTGTGAGAGAAGAAACTGTTAGCATAGAACTTATGGTTCCATCTAGCAAGTTCAACTGTGAGTTGATGAGACCTAGCTGCCAATCTAGTACTGCATTTAAATTCATAAAATCTAGATACCATAGTGGAAAGTTCATCAGAATAATTACCATGAAATTATTTATAAAAAAGGCTTTAAATAACCCAGAAGTGGGTTGATAAGCCGTAAAAGATCAATCGACCCATCAAATAATGTCTAAGCATCAAACATTGTTCGACTTGAGTGACTCAGTAACTTTGTAACCCAATAGTTTTAATTTGTTTTTAAATTTCATGAAAATTGTCTCTTAATTCCTGAGCTATAAATATTGATGATGAATATGTAATTTTTTTTTTTTAAACATTTCACCCCAAGCAAGGCGGGAAGCCACTAGCATGCAAGGGGTTACAGAGAGTTGGAGTGAGAGAAAATAGGAGTGATAGATTACATGCTAATACCCTTGGGAAAGGTATGAATTCTCTTCTTCTCCTCCCACCCACCTCAGCTATAGGTAAATAGCAGGACAGACCAAGTTCAATAACCTTGGATGGCAACTAGTCTACCACGAAAAGAAATGGCAACCTACTGTGAGAAAACAAAAACCACCTTGTGAGTCATGTATTGAAAGATACATGATCACCTAAGCGTGTATCACGTATGGCACATAACTGACTGACTTTCAACAGATATTGCAGGGTATTTATAAATATATAGAAATAAATATGCACATTACAGGCTTTGATAATGTCTCTTCTCATTCATTTGTATAAATGTTGCTTGTCTAATACTAAAAGCTTTGAAACTTTTCTAAAAATGTTTGGATGTAGGAGGCATTGTGGCATAATGGATATCAGCTCGGATTGAGGAATTGGAGAGCTGAGTTTGAATTCCACTTGAATCCATTATGTTCACTTACATGCTAATACCCTTGGGAAAGGTATGAATTCTTTTCTTCTCCTCCCAACCACCTCAGCTATAGGTAAATAGCAGGACAGACCAGGTTCTATAGCCTTGGATGGCAACTAGTCTACCACAAAAAGAAATGGCAACCTATTGTGAGAAAACAAAATCTGCATTGTCAGTCATGTATCGAAAGATACATGATTGCCTAAATGTGTATCATGCATGGCACATAACTGACTGACATAATTGTAGTTTGCCATTTATACATTATAATTTCCTAGAAAATTCTGATTTCTGTATATTAACAAAAATATCAACCATCAGAAGAGGTCAAAGGAAGGAAATACCTCAATATGTCTTAATTGTTTTTGACATATTTGTTGAAGAGTGACATTTTGACTTGAGATAAACAACAGACATATATAATTGACTAAAAGGAAAAATACACAAAGAATATGGTTATCATATATGTTGTGGATTCCGAGATGAATTCGGTCTCCAATGCAGAACAAACGCAATAATTAAATATAAGAAATAAAATGTATTTATACAATCATACAAAGGGTAATACTGTTAGTAAATCCAGGAACACGGTTAGTAGCAAATACAGATAGATATATACAGTCTCGAAGTAAAACTTCCTTAGAGTCTACATGCTTGTAACTGACTTCTACAAGAGGCTACCTGACACTATCTCCGTTCGCATATTCTCTCTCTCTTTCCGACTACTCTCTCACTATCCAACTACCCCCTGACTGACTAACTCTGGGTATTTAACGGCAGCAGTGCAGGTACACTGGTAAAGTCCACTTATAAGACGAAGGGGTTGACCCCATAACAATATAGCCCAATACAACCTATGGTTGAGTTGTTGGTATCTTTTTTTTCTGCAGTAAGGTTCACCCCAGCTATGGATGCATAGCAGGAAAGACTGGGTTCTATAGCCTTGGATGGCAACTGGTCTACCCCAGAAAGAAATGGCAACCTACTGTGGCAAAAAATCTGCCTCGTCAGTCATGTATCAAAAGATACATGATCGCCTAAGCGTGTATCATGCATGGCACATAACTGACTGACTCCAATCACATGACCATGGCAGATGCAATATTTCTTCATGACCTTTGGCCTTTTTCTTCATTGTGTCACCTCACTTCTATCAATTATAACAAGTTTATTTAGATTATATAATCAACCTAATTTCTCTTTAGTTGTTTGATTATTATTAACATAATCTAAATACTATTCGTAAACATTCTATAATACTTTTTATACTCACTAGCATTTATTTCCTTTAGATATTAAGTACATAGCAAGCCCTGGAGATGTTATCACACATCTTTGTCATATAAACCTATGACCTCTCGTTGCTCAGGAAGAGAGAGGAAGAGAAACACAGGCCACTGATCCTTGCAACCAGGACATTTGGATGGGTTCTGCGTTAAGTTAAAGACCATTTATTTTTGTTCTGACAACTGGAAACTAGTTGGATATTTTCCTGTCTATTCTTACTTCCGGCATTCTTGAACTTTATTACTTTCCGCTTCACCAGCCACTTATCTTCCGGAATTCTTACTTTACTTCCACCGTTTCCGACCTGCACATATTTCCAGCCACATCTACTTTCAGCCTTCATTCCAGAACTTACAATGGCCATAAGGCCCTAGTACTACTAGCATAATGTGGCTTCCTTGTGTCTTTTCTATAAAAACTTTCATGCTAATTGTTCTGATGAACTTTTCTCTCTGGTACAAATTGAAGACCAGCTTTCCTCTATCACCCACTTTTGACCTTGTGCTACATATTTGTATTACATAAAATAAATATTTCTTTCCTCTATGGTACCTAGAGTTTATTAATTTTAGTGCAGTACAAGATTGTTGGCAAGTTCACATCATTTTACTGATGAAAATAGCTAAATGCAACCATAAGTTCTATGCTAACAGTTTCTTCTCTTACACTTCTTGCTTGTGGAATTCTATTCTGACTTCTTACTTCCCAGTTAAATTTGATCTTCAAAAATTTCAATGCAATGTCCATCATTATCATTTGTATTCTTAATTCCTGTGCTTACATTGTTCTCTCTCCTTAATTGTTTTTTTTCTCATATTCTCTGATATTCAGTAACCCCTTGTGTCTTAGTGACTTTATTTCCTTGCTTGGGATACAATAACTAAAAAAGAAAATTAAAATTAATATAAGATTCTACTAGACAAAAAGTGAGGGATCAGTTATCTATTGATTTTAAGTAATAAAATGATCCCTCAACTATTAATATGCCTTACACTGGATAAAAAGCTTTGGATTGGTTTTCTACTGATTTAAGTAATAAAATGATCATACAAGGATTAATATACCCTTCACTTGACAGAAAGTGATGATTCAATTTCCTATTGGTTTTAAATAATAAACTGATCCCTGAACGATTAATATACCTTATACTGCACATAATGTGATGGATCAAGTTTCTATTGTTTTTAAGTAATAAACTGATCTCCCATCTAAAAATATATAATAATTAATAATAATAACTAGTGAGACTTGTGGAATTAATATGGACCAACTAATAGAATGTTGAGTAAACAATAAACTTTTTCTACATATATGTATGTATAAAAATAACACATTGAAGAAGGAGCAATTAAAATCTTTACATATATAATAAAATGAGATATTTAGGCAGCAAATAGTAATATTGTGTATATTTGTACAGGTATATTCACAAATACATAAAGTTTAGTTATTAAAACTATCCTTTTTTAACATACAAAATGCATAGGCTGGGAAAATAAACAACACATCATCGAGAAACTTGGGAGTGCACACCATGTGTGCAAAGATTGCCAATGGTAATCAGTTTATGGTACTCCCCCACCCAACATAGAGCTATGCCAGTTTCCTTCAATAGGAATACAGAAGATAATAGATCTATATATGTACAAAATTATATAACACATTCCACATATAAATAGTTTCCTCTTTTGAAAGATATTCATTTAATATTAGAAAAGGGTAATTTTAAAAACAGTGGCTCCTACTGCTATTAACGCATTGCTCTTCAACTGAATTGAGCTCTCTAGGCCACTGGTGTATTTTGTATAGAAAACATTAAATTTTCCCTTTCTCTGTAGCCTAGGGGTAGGATCTCTGACTGATGTCAAATCGGTTTGGTTTTTGATCTTGGCTTGAAGCAATCAGACGTCTAGCAACACTGAAGAGCAGTGATACAGTGAAACAGTCTGTCTATGGATGAAAATATATATATATATATATATATATATATATGTGTGTGTGTACATATAAACCAAGGACACATACTTAATGCAATCAAGGATTTCCAGAAGTTCTGAAAACACTCCACTCCATCAAGCCAGTACCTTTCAGCAGACAATGTTCTTAGTAACAGTTTGCCCTCTTCTCCTTCTTTGTCTGTCTAACTTAACCCTTACATCTGAGATCTTGTGAGCTCGAGAGTATACCACATGCAATTGCCCATGACTAAACAATAGCTAAGGTAAGAACAATCCCACCTTCTCAAATGTCTGTCCCTGTGACTCATTAATAGTCATGGCATATGACAAACACACAGGAAACTGGGTTCTCGCCAAGGTGAATGCCAAGTTAGAGTCGCTTGGGGCCAGCTTTATTCTGGGGATAAGGACAAGTCCACCAATTAGTGGACCACTAATCAAGGAAACCTCAGTTGAATGTTGACACATGGCCACCACTTCCAGTCTTGTACCATTGCAGAGGAGTCCATTTTGGATAGAAATGTTAAAAAGAAGCATTACTATTGAGCCTGGTTTTACTCAGTTCATGAGGCAGAATTCCTGATGGTGTCAAAGAGTTTAGAAATTCAAGTGGGTAGCATTCAGCCTCAGCAGGATCATCTGTCAAAACTTTATCTGTGCTATAATAGCTGCAGCAGTCATCTGGAAGTTGTTGCAAAACTTTTCATTGATCAGGAGGCAGTTTGTGTTCTTTGGTAAAAGAATTACTCTGCCCCTTCTCTCTTCCTCAGATGTATTATTGAAGATATCATCCACCAGAATACCATCAATGCATGAAATTTTAGGTACTTCTATGTCATCAACAGCAAGATTAGGATCTTGTGATGCTGTTGATGTTTCATTGCCAAGATGCAAGAGCCATTTGGCAAATTCCCTTTGATTTGCTGTTGTCCTGATGTTTTGGCTTAATCTGTATTGGGTGAAAATCAGCCATAGAGGAGAAATTTTATACAGATTTCAATGATTGTCTCACAAGTTCCTTTTGGCAATATAGGTAGGACTTGCCTAAAGTCACCACCCAAGAACACAACTTTACCACCAAAAACAGCAACAATGCCAGCTTTATTAACAGCATGAAGAGCAAATGAAGGGATCACAGAAGCTTCATCCGAGATGATCAAATCCAGGTTTCATAAATAATTTGCATGGTCTGAAGTGGCTGGTACATTACAAATGCTACTCTCCGTGAATGGGACAGATAATTTGAACAAACTATGGATTGTCTTTCCACTTGACAGTAGTGTAGAGTCAATAGCTGCCCAAGCACCACTGCACATGTTGCAGTTGTTCCTTCGTAGAAATTATGGTATTAAATATATAAGTTTTACCACAACCTCCTGGTGCATCTACATAGAAACTGGAGCAGTTGGGCACCTCACCTCTCCTCTTCTTATCTACAGATTCAAGCACAGAATTAGAAATCAGTCTCTGTTCATCAGTAAGTGTTGCAATGTCTGGGTGATTGTGGTCTTCATATTGGTCAAGCTGTGGTACTCCAATAGGTTCAAGCAGCCCAATTGCTAAACAATTAATGCCATTCTCTATCATAATTGCACCAATTGAGTGCAGTGTCATGTTTTCTGCATGGTCTGCATTAAAACCTTGGTGCAAGAAATCTTCAGTCATGGATTCCTTGTGAGTGGCCCACAGGTGAAGAACATTTGCAGGGCAGCAAACATATCATGCAACTGTAAGGGCACCTGAAAGGTTGCAATGCTTGTTCCAGTGTGTCATCATTTGAGGGAAGACCTTATCTCAGGCATACTGGGTTAGGGTTAGATAATTTCTTTTCAGTGAAAGTAAACTCATTGCTGGCCTTCAAGATGCACGGTAAGTCTGTAGACACTGTGAGATATGTCATATAGCTTGAACTCTGACAGTCTCCACATAGTTTCCAGAGGAGAAACATATTGGCAAGCAAGATAATTAGTAATTGCATTGTGATCTTGATTCTGCTCATGATCTGCTGATGCTGCTAGGTTGTGTCTTATTTCAATAGAGGCAGAGTTATGCCTCTTGTACACGCACTTGAAAATATATTTAATGATTTTCACTGATGAAAAAATTTCTACATTTGAAAGAATTGTAGTCCCAAAAAGTTGAGTGGGTTTTCCCAGTAAGGGAAAGACAATCCTTAAAACACATGACCTTTTAACAATAATGTCATTTAGAGGCCACCATAAAAAATTTTCTGAGGCCAATTTAATTTTTCAAAATTTCATGAAATTAACTAAGCAGGTTGTAACATATGTAGAAAAAATTATGTTTATTGCAATGATTGCCTCACGAGTTCCTCTTGGCAATATGGGTAGGACTCGCCTAAAATCCCCCCCCCAAGAGCACAACTTTACCACCAAAAACAGCAGCAATGCCAGTGATATCTCACAAGGCTTTATCAACAGCATGAAGAGCAAATGTAGGGATCACAGAAGCTTCATCCGAGATGATCAAATCCAAGTTTCATAAATAATTTGCATGGTCTGAAGTGGCAATTTAATTTTTCAAAATTTCATGAAATTAACTAGGTGGGTTGTAACATATGTATAAAAAATTATGTTTACTATAATTTTCTGAAAAACAAAGAATGCAAAAATAATTTGATTCATTTTCGAAAAAGTCCTGAAAGTTTAATTAAAATCCGACAATTATTTAATTTTTGTAAGAATTTCCAAATCGATTTGTTTTTCACCTGAAAAATAGTCACAAAATCACTAACATAAATATGACCTCTGGGTCGCCAACTTAACCCCCCACCAAAAAAAAAAAAAACAAGCTTTTACCAAAATTTCAAACATGCTAGAAATGATTAAAAATTTAATAAAATAATCCAAAAATCCTTTGGTCTTTCATCTTAATAAAAACAAATATTTTGACAATAAAAATTTGTTTTTATTAAGTTTGGGGTCTTTTTTATCGTGCTATGCTATTTTTTGGTGAAAAAGTGAAGGTACATACAAAAAAGAAATAAAAGATAGTATATATATACAAAACACAAAGAAATTGATAAAAATGGACTGTTATAGGCAATTCCATTGCTGCTCTAACTGCTTTAGAGTGGGTGATGGTGAGGGTGTGACTTGATTAAAAAAAAAAAAATACATTGTCTATATGCAATGATTAGAGCGAATGAAATTTTTAAGGTATTTGTTGAATAAACTACCTGTTCTATTATAGATGACAGATCGCCATACTATTTCTGTAATCGGAAGAGTTATCTCCCTTGAATGATTGGCTATCTGTTTTAAATGTCACAATAATTGAGACTGTCTTGTTAACGCTTGTATAGAGAGAGAGAGAGAGAGAGAGAATAATCCTATTGACAGAGTGTTTTAAGGGGTGGGTGTTTACCTTTAAATTAGTGCAACTGCAAATAAGAATTGCGCACTAAAATTATTTTACATCATTTTCACAGGGAGACCGGGGGTCAAATATTTTTTAAGCTTTGGGTCAGACCCCAAGAGATAGATTTGCTATTTACAAAAGTTAAGCAGATTCTTGAGTTTAATTTCAACTCAGGTTAGAGAGGTGAAGTCATGTCTAGTAAAACTTACCCCTTATAGATAGACATTTTTTTTTTAATCAATTCACCCCAAGCAAGGTGATATTGCTACTAAGACTTCAAGGAGCTACTGGAAGTGAAAGAGAATGAAAAGACATTAGAAGTAACAGAAAACCCAATACTAGACTTGCTGGTGATTTGTTTATTTAAATAATTCCTTATTTTGAGAATATACCCCCCCCTACATTCCTGCTTATAGTTTTCATTCCTTTGTATGTTTAACCATTCTTTACTTCCACTTCTAAATGTCTTTTTAGAATAGGATTTCTCAATATTTTAAAGCAACAGCACACCTAGGAGCAAATGAAAATATCATGGCACATCGAAGAGAAAATGAAAATATCACAACACACTTAATAAAATGTTTAAAGGGTATGTAGTGAACAAAACAAGATCTAGATTTAAAATTCAAATGTTAAGCACTGACTCATTGATTTTGTTAGAAATTAAAAAGACTCGAATTTTAAAATTTTGCTTAACACACACACAAAAGTGAATCCAAAACAAAACTCATGAAATTTTACACCTTGATGCAAAATGTTTTTTGGCCAATAGAAAACTAGGAAACATTTAAAAACAAAATTCAAATAATCTTCAATTCTCAGAAATAAATTCTTTTACGGACCTTTTCTTGACCTGACACAAAAATTTGTTCATCGTCCAATGAAAAGGCCCAAATCATATCTGGGAGTGAATTCCCAAATGACCTTTTCAAGCCCCACAAACAAAATAAAAGACAGGCAAGTTCGCCTGTCACCAGAGAGAAAGAGATGAGCGTATTAAAACGTCCATTGACAAACGTCAAGCGATCATTATTATTATCTCTACCTTTCTCCCTCACCTCTTTTATACTTGATAAACGAACAGAACATTTTAAGACTGAGCGATTACTTCAAAGACATTCCTACTCTACAATAATGCTCATACATACATATACATCCACACATACGTTCCTGCCTACGCCTACACATAAACTCATTCTTGCAAGGACTACTACAAACATTTTGATGACCTTGTATCAACCAAAATACATTAATTTTATTTTTAATTAACCTTTATTTGTAAAGATTTATATGTTTATAAAATTTGTTTTTTCACTTTACAATTTGATTTTCTTGTTTTATACCCCTCTTATGGTGGGCTATCTAACAATGGCCAAATCAAACTAATTTGTTTCAACACTCATACACTTCACTATAACTGATAACCCACTATAGGTGTACATTTAAATACATAAAATAAAATTGTAGATTTTAGGCCAAAATGGGGACACCCAAATATAAACTCGTCACTATTTCTTTTACCTATCTAACTATTTGTGCATCTTTTTTACACATTAAACCTTCCACATTCACCATTTTTTTTTTTTCACCATTCAATTCCATCCACCATAACATGGTCCTCTCAAGAAACCTCAAAATGGCATATTTAACAATTTAATGATAATAAATAAATAAATAATGCCTATATATATACAATTCTAATAATGAAAATGAACCAATCTTTCTGAACTTCTTCCATAAAACTAAAACTCAACACAAATGTCTTGCAAACAAACTAACTATCTTGTCCTGAAAATCTATTTAAAATTGGTTTTTTTATAAGCATTGTTATTGAAAATAGTTCTCATAAACAACCTTTTTGTTGCCCTGTTATCTTTTGGAGATTAAATGAGAAAAACAAAATTTCTTTAATTAAATTCTAATTAATTTGTTTTGGCTGTTCTTTATATGCAAAAATTACATTTGTCTCAATAAAAACTGTTATTGCTTTTTTTAGTATTATTAACCTATTAAATCAAAGGAATTCCTTACTTTTTTTGCTTTTTGGTCATCTTTTAACTTCAATATCATAAATGCTACTTTATTTGGAATTCTAGTTACAAGTGCTGTTTATTTTTTTTTTTATCTACTGGCTGGATGTTTTCAATTATTAGTTTCTTATTTCCTAAAATTTATCATTTTGTTGATTATTAAGTTAATAGGATCATTTTTTATTCTTTCATAGCATTTTTTTTGTTGGAATCTTAAACCATTTTCAACTATTTTTTGAATTGTTCGTTAGAAAATTTGATTTCTACTTGTGTTTTATATAATGTATTTTTAGGTGATGTTTTATGTATTTAGTTTATATGGCATCCATTATGTCCATATTTATGTTTCTATGTGGGACTTATGTTTATTAGATTTATATTTTTTCTTTTAGATATTTTTATTGTTGTGTGTATGTGTTTATGTATAACCTTCCATATTTTTGCATACATTTCTTCTCTACTAAATTTGTTATTTGCATTTAACTGAGATATTTCCAATGTTCAACGTTGAATTTAACAGATAGATTGATACCTAGCTAAAATAGTATTAATAAAAATTATATTATAAAAATGAAGGTTATTATATATATATATATATATATATATACCTTTTTACTAACTTTGTAGAATCAAAAATTTTAAAAAATTATAAAATTAATGTGAACCTATTTCAATTGATTTCTAATTTGACTGACATTAAATTTAATCAACTAATGCCATTTTTAGAAAACATTGTCAGATTCTTTTAAATTTTCATTTCTTGTCAATTCGGATAGGTGGTCATATGTCATGTAAAAAGATTTCCCCTATTGATGGGGGGGTTTGTTTGGTTTTGAATTTTAAACAAACTCTTTATTTTAATCAATAATCCACTTGATATGACACCTGAAATTTTGAAACTAAATAGCATTTTATAGTGATCCTTATAACATGCATATGTTTGGTTTTTTCCTATATTATTCATTATATATATATATATCATATATATATATTTTACATGTGTTATCTTTTCTTAATATATATATATTTCCGTGTGCATGTTTGTGTGTATTCATCATATTAAATTTATTATATGTGGATACATTGTATGCGGTTATTTTTATGCATATGGATCTTTGTTTTTCTTATGCTTGAAAAATAATTCCTTTTTTAATTTGTCTCAAAAAAGAAAAAGCCAACATTATTTATTAACTATATGTAATTTACTTCTCTCCATTTGTTTATAGCCTGACATACGTTTTTTTATTAAATAAAACTTTCTTAAAACCCTAAATGATAAAATACACAAACCATACATCTATAATTTCCATGTAAAAATAAAATTATCCTTTGTAATGTCTTAAAGTATTTGGATGAAATCTTGGTGAGAATTTACAGAACATTTAAGAAAGTGTTTTGCTTATGCTTTTTAAAACTTTAGTTTCCAGGACAGAAAATATAATTTACTTTGGCAAGAAAAATTACGTTTTTTTTATCTTTTATTTATTCGTTTATTCTTTTCTTTCTATTCTCATTTTATTCTTTATTTTAAATTTTCGAGGGATTTCTTATTCAATACTTCCTATATATATATATATTTGCGTATATATATATAATATATTTATATTTATATATTATGACGTGATTATGTCTGTCTTGTCATGTATAAATTTGATCCCTTGACTAAACTGCACGAAAACCTGATAATCAATTTGTAGCAATAATAGAACGTACATCAGCGTTTTCTGCAAGAACTTATCTTAATGAACAATACATATGATAAAAATATAAGTAATTTACCCCCAAGGTAAATATATTTTTTCCGTTTTTTTCTTTGAATAATATTGTTTTTCACGGTAATATTTAAAATTTTATTTTATTTTTTTTAGTTTTTTTTCTGCAGGTCGTTCAAAAGATTGAACCAACATTTTGGGATGTTTAATAAATTTTATCTATTCGTTGTCAAGTTAACTTTTATTATATATATATATTTTGATATATATATCATATATATCTAATCTTAAAAGGGAGGATGGTTTGTTTTGAACTTTTAAAAACTCTTTATTTTGATGGAATCAAAATCATCACATGACAAGACACAAAATGTGTTGAAAAGCCAAATGGCAATTTTTGTTTGATGTTATAACATGCTTATGTTATAATTTTAAAATTTTCATATTTCGATGGCTACTTTGTATGGAGTTTGCTTTTTAAAAAATAGTACTTTTCAGTTACTGGAATTTTATTCTGTCTGCCACCAACACTGTAAGATTCTCTTCTCTCAGTATATATATATAATATATATTAATGTCTATCTTCAATGTTATATTTAATCAATTTTAACATGTATAAAAATTTTATAGCTTGAAAAACATCATTAAATATAACTTAAAATTTAAATACTGTTATAATATTGTTTAATTTGTCAAACACTGTTTTTTCTTTTCTTTTGATTTTTTTTCCGCATTGCATTGGTATTTTAACTGTTGAAAAATATTATTTGTTGTTAACATTATTTTTCATTTGTTAATCTATTTTATGTTATAGTAGGCACTTTTAATAAGTAATAGTTTTTAATTCAATTTGTTTAAAACAATTTTCATAACAGATTTAATGTTTAATATAATAATAATAGAAAAAAATTCAAATACATAGGGTCCAAATGAGAAAAACTATATTAGTCTGTGTCAACAAGCATCAGCACGGTATTTGGGTATGCATGGAACCATTAACTCAAGGAAGGGCAAAACAAATTTTAAGTCAATTTTTTTAGAAATTGCTCTAAAAGTCATAAATTATTTTTAATGCATTTTCACTGAAAGGTTTGGCTTTTACTATGTAATCCCATATGAAATTGAAGAAAACCTATTGATTCTTCTTATTTTCAGAAAAATTTCCCATCTCCAATTGCTATTATTTTAATCATTTCTAATGTCATTTTGGTGATAGTAAAAATATGATTTCCAATGGTTTTCAGTTGAACAAAAAATTAATTTGACCTCACCATCATATTTGATTCTAGGTCTAAAATTATCATTTAGTAATGCATCTTTTATTTTCAGCTAGTTTTTTTGCATTTGCATTTAGTAATTGTAGGGTTAATGTTTATCTTGTACATTAGTTAAGTGCTTGTTTAGTATCCTTTTGTTGCAGAATATATATTGGATCAATTTTTTTAGTAGAACTCTATTGGATCTTTTTTTTGTTTTTCATAGCATTTTTTTTTGTTTTGGGGAAAATTTTCAAATATTTTTTTTAATTTTTGAAAAATGGATTTTTATGATAATTTTGACATTTTTGCATGAAAGGTTGGACTTCATACATATCCATTTATGGAGTTTTAGTTTTTTATAAGGTTAGTTAAGTTTATTTCTAATTAGTCTATTTTATTAATATTTTTATTTAAAGATATTTGCTTTTATATTTTGAGAAAAGTTTCTTAGTATAAAGTTGGTAGAAATCATATTTAGCCTGATTTATCTAAATTGTTTGAATTTGTAATTAAATTGAGATATTTGAAATGTTCTTTACAATTTTATTAATTCCATTAGCAGGTTTAATCTTACATCTAGGAAGTTGAAAGAAAATAGCATAGGTGGTGAAATTAAGGTTATTTCATCATGCTTTTTTTTGTATTGGTCTTTTTTTCCTCAGCACAGGAAAATTTATTTCATCTCTAGAGATTCTGGTGTTTTTATTTCAAATTCAACGTTAGAGGGGTAGAACCCCAACTAATTCACAATTTTCTTCTGTGTTAAATGTGTGCATATATATATATAAATATCTATTGTTTATATTAAGAAATATAGCATCCCTCATGGATTATATTTATGGGTTTTTGAGCCTGTTTTATGATATCAATGTCCTGGTTGCTTAAGTGAACATTAATTCAACACTGAGATTTATCATGCTGTTTCATGATGATTGATTTGTAACTTATGGACTCTATCATTGAAACAGTCCAAATATCCACTTTTTTCTGGGAAATTGCCCTTGATGGAATTTTTTCAATAACATGGAACCTTTCATATATATTGTTATATATATATATAATTATTTATTATCATATATATATATATATATATATATATATAAATAAAAGTCCATTAACAGGTCTAAGGTTATATTCAAAAGTTGAGTTTTAAACTAAACAATGAAAATATTTTAAAATTTTAAAGCATTGAGCACAGTTTTATTTATACCAATTTATATATATAAATTTGTAGTTAAATTGAATGAATTCTAACCTAAATTTCTTTTAAATAATACTACACGCATTAAAAAGAATCCAAAAATAACACCTATAGTAAAATAAAATTAATATGAAATACCATAACATGTAAGCTTTTGAATGACCCATGTCCTCAGTACTTACATGTGAAATATTATAATAATAGGTTTATATATAAAAGAAAAGTTTACTGAATCAGTGAAATTAAGTAACCATTTCTGCTGTCATAGTCATATACAAAAAAAAAAAAAAAAAAAAATGTAACCTCATATACATACTTAAACTTAATGTTAAAATAATCCTACATAATATAATGGATTCTAATACATTTAACTGTTCTTAAAAAGAATATAGTAAAATAAAAATTAAAAAGGAAAATATTTCAAATCGTAGTTAAATAAAAAGTATTGTAAAAAAAAAATTTAATTTTAAAAGATGACGTTGAAAATTTTTTTACCGTTATTTTTTTTTTTTTTTTTTTTTTTTTTAAAATTCAGACGACATCCATTCAACCGACGTCAGGTTTCAGTGTAAAATACATCCTCACCCCTTACCAAAATGTAGCTAATAACTGATACAATGATACTGTCATAAGGAAAATCTAGACACCCCTTGTTCAATTTGAGTAGAATATTCTGTAACCATGGAAACGTGATTTTAGCTGTGTATTTAAAACCCGGTAAATTTTAAAAGTTACTCCAAAATTCGCTTGAAGATGAAATGGAACTAATGCTTTTAATTTATTTGCAAAAATAAAATTAGGGGTTTTTAGCTTCTATTTTTGAAACATGGTTGGAACTGTGTAGCGAAAATAACCATATTTTAAATCAATTAATTTATAATATATATATATATATATATATATATATATATATATATGTAATGTGTGTGTGTGTGTGTGTGTTTAACCTTGTTCCTGGCAAAAAACACTGTCAAAATGATGGTTATTCCTTTGACACCGCTATTACTGTATATATTTTTGACTTCCTCAGCAAAGTTTATTTATAAAATTATAAAAATATGTGAACCAAGTACAATGGGAGACTGGGTGAGGAGGTGAAATGATTTTCAGCATGTTAACAGATTTGCCATTTGCAAAATCAGTGCAGATTCTTGAATTTAATTCCAGTTCACCTGTTAGAGAGGTGAAGTCAAGTCAGGTATATATATATATATATATATATATATATATATATATATATATGAGGCAAAACTCAAGTCACTACTTGAGGTTCAGTTGACTAGAACACGAGAGCTTGATAATCAAGTAGCGACTCAAGCTGTGAAGTGTTTTCTGCTCTATCTTGATGGCGTTGACATTATGCATTTTAATTTACTGCTTAGGTAGGTATTTGTCTTTTGGTTTTTTTTCTTTCTTAGTTTAGAATTTTTTCTTGTGTGAGGTTTTTTTTAAATTTTTTTTTATAGGTTTTTTGGCAGGTCGTTCATTGATTGAACCAACATTTTAAGATGTTTGTAGGTAACATCAATCAGGTAAGTGACAAACTTTTACTTATATATATATATATATATATATATATATGAAGAAGAAAACCTTAAAGATTAATTTCAGTTATAAGTTATTTTGTGAATATCCATATATTCAACACTTCAGACCGAAAGCTCTTAGTAAATGGAGACAATACACTGGACTGATATATTAGATTGGCAGAGAGAAGAGAAGAAAGAGAAGCGGGAAAGAAGAAAAATGATGGATGGTCAGGTTCTTTGATAGAGGGAGGGTATGGAAAAGAAAGGAGGGGAAGTAATGAATGGGTAGTAGTAAGCCTAAAAATAAAATAAATATAGATATTTCACAAAATAAATTATAGCCAAAATGAATCTTTAAGGTTTTGTTCTTTATTATTATTATTATTATTATTATTATTATTATTATTATTATCATAATGCTCTGTAGTTTACATTGAGCTGTCCCTGGATTAATATCCTCCTTGGAATTATCCATGCCAGTCACAAATTGGTAATATATATATATATATATATAATAAAAAGGCTTAAACACTAATATTCCATGGTCATAATTTATTCCATTGGAATCGTAAATACGATCCAAATCATCAGACCTAAATATATCTATAAGAACACCGGATTTTATATTTTACTGTTCTTTCTTTTTATTTATATACATATATATATATATATAATAATAATAATAATAATAATAATAAATAATAATAATAATAATAATAAAGAACAAAACCTTAAAGATTCATTTTGGCTATAATTTATTTTGCCTGAAATATCTATATTTATTTTATTATTAAATATATATATATATATATAACAATTTTTACACCGGATTTTATATTTTATTGTTTTTTCTTTTATTTATATACATATATATATATATATATATATATAAATAAAAAAAATTGTTCAAACCTTTTATTTATATACATTTTATATATATATTTATGTATATAAATAAAAAAAAAGAACAGTAAAATATAAAAACCCTGTTCTTATAGATATATTTATTTTTACAAAATAGTGCTCAATGTAAATTTATAGAGAGATTAATATTATAAATTAATTGATTTAAAATATGTTTTTTTTTAAACCATATTTTAAATCAATTAATTTATAATATATATATATATATATATATATATTTGTAGGTTTAATAGATTAATGAAATTTGAGGAATAACAAGACAACGAAATGATAACAATATTGGTAATAAGATTGATGATGTTTATTATATATTAGTCGGCCTTTTGACTAAACGGAAGCACAAAGAGAAAGTTGCACACACCTGTGTCCTTTTTCAATGAGACAAGAAATAATCAAAGAAATGGGACTTATTCTTCCAGGGAATGTTGTTGTTGTTGGTTAGAGGGCTATTATTTATTTGGATTAGTTTATTTTACTTGTTTTTTTTCCTTTGTTTCAAGGAAAATAAATCAATCCAAATAGATAAATAATAAACAAATTAACAAACCACTCCTGCCAAAATAACCATTAGAATAGACTACCCACAATGCACCATTGACCCGTATATATAAACAGTCAAGAAAAAACACAACACGTGATCTGATGATTGCATTTAGCATGAAACAGTCTGTCACCTCTGAGTGTTGACTTCAATGTTCACTTTGATATATATATATATATATATATATATATGCATATATATATATATATATATTCATCCAGGTAAGATGAGAAGGAATAGAGTACAATTCCAATGTTCATAATATTTAATTTAAAAGAGGGCTCAATACAAAGTAGAGTATTATTATTTATTTTAGGATATTGACATGTTTTTGATATAATATCCTAAAATAAAATAAATATATATATATATATATATATATATATATATATATATATATATGAAAAAATTAAACCTGAATCCTATATGGTACCATCATTCAGGTTCGATTTCTCTTTGGATAAATATTTTCTATGAAAATTTCAGACATTCAGGCCACTAAATGTTGTTAATACTGTTTATTATAAAACAGAGCATTTACTTAAATATTTGTATCTATAAAAAGAATGTATAAAACATAAAAAATGTCTTAAGATATATATATATATATATATATATATATATATATATATAAAAATGATATAATGATAAAAAGGATAGAATAAGTAACAAGTAGGAAACGTTTATAAATCCAACATGTTTGCTTTCATCAGAAAATGAGATATAAAGGAAAATAACAATTCTTAGTAAACACACATAAGTGTTTTTAATACTTACATGTTGTTTTTAGTGGATACTCATATTTGAGTAGACATTCTGTTTATTTATTTTCATCTACTGGCCTGAATATTTGATACATCTTATTAAAGAAAAATATGCATTCTCTGGATACACGTTATCATCTGAATCTTGCATAAAAAACTAGAATCATGATACACTTACACACTTAAATTTACACATGAACGCTACTTGACAAGTCAAATGCAAATCAAGCCTGCTTAATCAATGTAAAATAAACAACACAAAAATAACGGAATTCTTTTCTCTTTCTTTCTTTTTTCTCCATATCTTATTCTCTGATGAAGCTTCAACAAAGGTGAAATATGTTATATTTATAAACGTTTCCTATTTGATCCTTTATCTGATCATTCTGTTAGATTCTTATCCATTTTTTGATCTGTACTTTATATATATATATATATATATATATATATATATATATATATATATATATATTTCTTTATGTATATATATATTTTTATTCCTTTACACTTCTGAGTTGACAATTCTGACATAGGTCTTCTTGTTGGTTGAAATAGCTATTTGAATGAGGTAAATTTGGATTTCTATTCTATGTAATATTTATATATATATATATATATATATATATATATATATATATAAAAAAAAAAAAGTGGTTCATATGTTTTCTTATATATTTAAAATAGGTAGGTTGGTTAATAAAACAATGACAAATGAAAGGGTACCAATATAATCAGTACGATAAATATTAATTATTAACTATATGACAGAAATGAATATTTTTATATTTATTGTAAATAAACTCAAATAATCCTAAAGAGTTAGGAATACCTACCTAGGTTTCAATTTTTGATGGATCTTCAGCCAGCTTATCCTGAAGATCCGTTTAAGTGTAACCTAGGTAGGTTTTCCTTGAACTCTTTACGATTTATTTTAGTTGTTCCCCCTAATTAGTGTATTGATCACTCTACGTTTTAGGCTTACTATTCGCTTGGGTTTTTTTTCTTTGGACTAAATACTTAAGGCACTGGACGATTTATTTCACCCCTGGTCGGATGTTTTTAGTTCTTTCTCTTTTTTCCAATTTTTTCCTCAAAACCGATTTGTTTTTACATATCTACAAGTTGTGCTATCTGAGGTTTTTCCAAATGAGTATTACTATCTGTATATATATATATATATATATATATATATATATATATATGTTTTAAGTCACTATAGTGCTACATGTGATGACATATAAGATGCCTACTATTTATATTTAATATTATAGTCTTATTGAGTCAGATTACTTATAAATACTTATATTCTATGGCATCTGGTTAGACATTAGATTATTAGATGCTTCAAATTTGCCTGTAAGATTCAGAAGATGTTTTTGTGCTATTTTTATGTAAAAGAAAATAGTAACAATAAGATTTGCCATTTCCTTATAAAGAAACATTTGTCTTTTATTGATTGAACAGTTAGTGTGATGTATTGAGTAAATACAAACTTCATTATCTCCCTTAGCCCATTCCTTACTAATCAATCAGAATCACAATAAAGATACACTACAGGTGAAATGTCCGTCCATTCATCATGGTGCCCAGCAGATTCAAATGTTATTTGTGTTCAAGGTATTTCTTTAAATGTGTATAATGTCATATGTTAGCATTACTGTCAGCTGAAATTTATAGAATCATTCTCTTAAAAATGTTTTTCAAGAAAATAGGCATCTCAAGTCCACAAAGTGTTATAGATCTTTTTAGTGTTGATGGGAGTTTTCTTCCTAGCCTTTTGTTTTTTGTAGTGTGGAAAGACAACATCATAAGTGCATCTTTATTTTCACTTCTAGTTACAAGTGCTATTTATTTTAGTTATTGCAGCTGTTGGATGTTTTCAAGTGATGTAGTTTCTGTTATTTGGTAAATCCCTTTATCATTTTGTTGCAGAAGTCTATCGGATCATTTTTTTAAAAGATTCATAGCATTTTTTTTTGTTTGAAACCATTTTCAACTATTTTTTGACTATTGATCTGAGAAAATGGATGTCTATAGATAATAGACATTTTTGAATGAGTTGGACTTCATACATGGCATCCATATGAGAGCCTAAATTTTACAAGGTTAGTTAAGTACATGACTCAAGTTCTTAGGTTAATAATTTAGTTTTAAAGTATCTTATGGTATTGGAGAAAAGTACTCTTAGTATAACCTTCCATGTATTCAACTTCCTTTTCTTCTCTACTAAATTTGTTATTTGTAATAAACTGAGATATTTGAAATGTTCACAATTTATCAATTCCATGGCAGTGTTTAATCTCGGTGCCTGCAAAAAAAAAAAAAAGACGCTGTCAAAATGAAGGTTATTCCCTTGACACTGCTATTACTGTATACACTTTTTACTTCCTCAGCAAAATTTATTTACAAGCTAAGCAGATTCTGGAGTTTAATTTCAACTCACACGTTAGAGGGTGAAATCAAGTCAGGGGAATTTTCTGTGTTTTTTGGGATGACACTCTCACATACACAGACTCACATACATACAGATGTATGCATTTTAGCATATATTTAGAATATGTTAGCTTTAGCAAAGATATTGAACACTTTCCATTAAGTATTGCGCATATGTATGTCTATATTTATATCTATATATATATCTATCTATATATATATCTATATCTATCTATATATATATATATATATATATATATATATATATATCAAGAAATATAGTTTTAAGGTGTGCTATATTTATAGGATGAACTGCTCAGTATCAGAGATAGAGTGTATGTAAATATAAATATAAAGTGAACAGTGAAGTCAACACTCGGAGGCGACCGGATGTTTCATGCTAGGCGCAATCATCAGGCCGTGCATAGCATGAAACAGTCCAAATATCCACTTTGTTGGGAAATTGTCAAGCCAAATTTTTCTATAATAACATGATTATACATGTATATATATATATATATATATATATATATATATATATATAACCTTAATTGTTGCCAGCAAAAATGGTGTTAAAATGATGGTTATTCCCTTGACACCACTTTTGACTTCCTCAGCAATGTTTATTTACAAGATTATAAAAATATGTGAGCCAAGTACAATGCAATATTTATTATTTATTATTTTATAAAGAAACAAATTTGAAAAAAAAAAATCTTTTTTTTAAATTTGTTAAAAAAGTTAAAAATTTATCAAAATATGGTAGCCAACTACAATGTCATATTTATGGTAAAAATTACGGACATAATTCAAACTTTATCCATCCAATAAATATGGAGATACACCCTCAAAATATAGAGTGTTTGGTTGTGTGGGGGTTGGGCTTAAAATAAACAGTTGATTTATTCATGCCAACAAGCATTATAACAAGAAGGAAACACACAGATAATTTTAACAAAACAAGATAAGGAATTTATTCACAAATTTACACACTTGAAGCAGTGTCAGTGTGAGTAGCTCATTTTAGGAAGCTAAATCAGACTTTTTAAAGTGCGTAGTTTTAATGTATTGTCATGAAAAAGATATGTTCATGCAACAGATTAAATGATCTGATGCAAAATAATATTCAATGTATTTAAGACAAAGATTAGGTCGTTGCTCAATGAAGGGATATTTGCTTTGCATAGATTCAAAAGTAGATGAAGAGAGATAGCTTGAAATACTTAGCTTATTTGGATTATTGAGAGAAAGTTCATTGAAGTGGCACCTGATGATTTGATAATTGGCAAGTAATTTTACACTGGTGAGTACTTCAATACTGGACATGAGGAACTGAAATGAAACCTTTCATATGACTTCAAACACTTTTCTCTGATTAATTTAATTTTTCTCCTCATTTTATATAAAAAAGAATTTCATGTAGACTCGCTGCTTTATTTCTTTCTTCTTCTCCACTCATTGGTTAATTTCTGTGAAGGCAAGGTTTTCATTGGTTCAAAAGAATTTCATGTGGGTCTGCAAATTTCTTTCCGTCTTCTTCAGTTCTATGAATTTGAAGGGAGTGGGTGATGGTAATTATTATTACTATTTCGCACTCACTACAAGTGTTTGTGGTTTCAGCTAAAATCGAAAATTAAAAGACTGTTTGGTTCCTGACCTATTTAGTGAATTTCTGTGGTGAGAGCAAATGAAAACATTGTGCAGAATATGCATTTTTTAAAACTGTATAATTACAGTTGCTCATCATTAGATGTTTATTTAATTTTTCTTGTTCAAAAATTTTTGTAAATTTATGAATAAAATATTTTCTTTATAAAATGCTAAATAATAAATATTTCATTATAGTTTGATTCACATATATTTATGTTATAAATATAAAGTTATTTTTTGTAAAGAAGCAATCTAATAAAGAATGTTTAACATCTTTGTTGTCAATTCTCAAGAATAAATAAAATGTAAAATTCATTTTCATATGTTTAGGTTTTATTAAAATTCTAATCATCACTTTTTAAAACAATAAGCATTACTGTAGACAGTAATAATAGTGTCAAAAGAATGACCATTTTTTGGCACACCATTTTTTGGTGAGCACAAATGCTAAACATTACCAAAGGTGAACGATTTATTATTTACCATTTTATAAAGAAATAAATTTGAAAAGAAATCTTTTTGGTATCTGTCTATATCTCTGAGATGAGGTATTATGTACATTATTCAGTCTATTGTCTTCATCTTTGTTGCCATATTGATTACAACGTAGAAATGAATACAATATGGGAACCAGGAATATGGAGTGCTAGAAAAAAGCAATGTAAATAGCGTAAATAGTTACAATACCTCATCTCAGAAACACAAACAGATCCTGAAGAAGGCAGGAGTGTAAAATGGCTGAAACATTGTGAATATGACAGTAAAGATGAGGACAACATTCTGAACAATGTAAATAGTTAAAATACCTCATCTCAGAAATACAAACAGATCCTGAAGAAGGCTGGGGTGTACAATGGCTGAAACATCATGAATATGACAGTAAAGATGAGGACAACATTCCTAACAATGTAAATAGTGTAAATAGTTACAATACCTCATCACAGAAATACAAACAGATCCTGATGAAGGCTGGAGTATACAACGGCTGAAACGTCATGAATATGGCAAGTAAAGATGAGGACAACATTCCGAACAATGTAAATAGTGTAAATAGTTACAATACCTCATCTCAGAAATACAAACAGATCCTGATGTAGGCTGGAGCGTACAACGGCTGAAACGTCATGAATATGGCAGTAAAGATGAGGACAACATTCTGAACAATGTAAATAGTGTAAATAGTTACAATACCTCATCTCAGAAATACAAACAGATCCTGATGAAGGCTGGAGTATACAACGGCTGAAACGTCATGAATATGGCAAGTAAAGATGAGGACAACATTTTAACAATGTAAATAGTTTAAATAGTTTACAATACCTCATCTCAGAAATACAAACAGATCCTGATGTAGGCTGGAGCGTAAAACCTGCTGAAACGTCATGAATATGGCAAATAAAGATGAGGACAAACATTCTGAACAATGTAAATAGTGTAAATAGTTACAAAAAGGCATCAGAAATACAAACAGATCCTATGTAAGTGGAGCGTACAACGGCTGAAACGTCATGAATATGGCAGTAAAGATGAGGACAACATTCTGAACAATGTAAATATTGTAAATAGTTACAATACCTCATCTCAGAAATACAAACAGATCCTGATGAAGGCTGGAGTATACAACGAATGAAACGTCATGAATATGGCAAATAGTAAAAATGAGGACAACATTCTGAACAATGTAAATAGTGTAAATAGTTACAATACCTCATCTCAGAAAACTAAACAGATCCTGATGAAGGCTGGAGTATACAACACCTGAAACGTCATGAATATGGCAAGAAAAGATGAGGACAACATACCGAACAATGTAAATAGTGTAAATAACTTACAATACCTCATCTCAGAAATAAGAACAGATCCTGATGAAGGCTGGATACAAACGGCTGAAACATCATGAATATGGCAAAAAGATGAGGACAACATTCTGAACAATGTAAATAGTGTAAATAGTTACAATACCTCATCTCAGAAATACAAACAGATCCTGATGAAGGCTGGAGTATACAACGGCTGAAACATCATGAATATGGCAAGTAAAGATGAGGACAACATTCCGAACAATGTAAATAGTGTAAATAGTTACAATACCTCATCTCAGAAATACAAACAGATCCTGATGAAGGCTGGAGTATACAACGGCTGAAACGTCATGAATATGGCAAGTAAAGATGAAAACATTCCGAACAATGTAAATAGTGTTTAATAAGTTACAATACATCATCTCAGAAATACAAACAGATCCTGATGTGGTAGGCTGGAATTAACGTACAACGGCCGAAACGTCGAATATGGCAGTAAAGATGAGGATAACATTCTGAACAATGTAAATAGTGTAAATATTTACAATATCTCATCTCAGTAATACAAACAGATCCTGATGTAGGCTGGAGCGTGTAACGGCCGAAACGTCGTGAATATGGCAGTTAAGATGAGGACAACATTCTGAACAATGTAATTAGTGTAAATAGTTACAATACCTCATCTTAGAAATATAGACTGATATTACATCGCAGTTCATTTCTTTGTTTTTAATGAACTTTTCTCATTTCTTAATACATTGTTTAGCTTTTGGAAGGCATCTTTTGTTATTTCAATTTGCCATCGAATTTTAGTGTCATATTTTCCGACATTGATCGAGATACTTACCAGATTGTTAAATTTCTGCACTTGCTTGATTTTGACATTTCCAACTTCTGGGCCGTTCCATTTGTCTTCTTACAACTGATAGTCTTTTTTTCCTGCTTTCCTTTACTATCTTGTCTTGTGTTCTTGCAGTTTTCTTTCTGTGACTGTCATCAACTCAATGTCATCTGCTGATCTCATGTTGTTAAAATTGTATTCATCAATAATAAAACTTAAATCATATTTTTCATTTCAATGTCTATAGAATTCTTTATGCCTCAATTATTCTTGTGAAGCAATTGTTGTTATTTGATATCAATTGACAGCCATAGGCTCAGCACATACAAGAGCCTTGTTAAGATTGTCAGTGGGACTAAAATTATTTTAAAGTTCTTACTACCTGTGTAGTCATTATGGGTGATCACAAACATGTTACTCTTTTTAGTTAAACATCATGGAATAATTGGGATAAGATTTTTTGGTTATGTGACGGTTACACACCTGGCCCAGGGTCGAATCCCTTGGTTACGGCGCCAACTGTGACGTCGCTCCTCCTGGTCGCTCCTCCTGGTTCCAAGCGTGCCGCTCCAACCCCTTGGTTGGATGATCACCAGCCTCGCCTTTCCCAACTCGCTTCCAATACCTGGTTACTGAAGCAACTGTACTGATCTCCGGTCTGTCTACCCACGCTGTGTTTAGATCTTAGACAGACGGGACTAGCAGGGATTGGGGCCGATACAAGTTGAGTCCGACGGGGTGGCAAAACACAAATAAAAGAAAAAAAAAAACTCACGAGACAAAAAAATTACTGATAAAAAAAAAAAGGGTAACAACCTTTTATATCTAATGTCCGTTACATAAAAAAAAAATTGTTCTCAATTCCCGACCCGCTCTGTGGACTATGGCACCAAGCTTCTATCACACAACCTAAAGATTTCGAATTGCCTACTCTTTTAGAATTGTGTATGTCGGAGTGTGGTTTGGTTCGACACTGGGGCTAATTTCTATCGATCATTCGCAGTTGATTCTTCTCTTCGACTTGAGTTGTATTTCTTCTTCTTCGTCGACTTAGGCTGGAAGTTCTCTTGTCTTCGACTTGGGCTGGAAGGATTTCTTGTTTTCTTCTTCTTCGTCGTCTTGGGCTGGAAGGAATCTTCTTCTTGGGCTGAAGGATTTCTTGCAAAGGATCAAACTCAGCCGCAACTTGGGCTGGAAGGATTTCGACTTGTCTGAGGATTCTTTTTGCCCGCCCGCAAAGGGGCGAGTGAATCGGGCCCGATGCCCGCGTTCAGGCTCTATCCCTGCCCGCGGTCCAGCTGCAACTCCACTCCAACTGATTTCTGTCGACTGGGGTCCTGCTTTTATTGACGCCGCAACAAACTGGGGTGGGTCTGTCGGCGTCAGGGTTTTCTCGATAATTCCAAAAGTCGCATTATTTTTGATTTCCATTATCGCTATTGTTTTCACCCCTACTTCCTCACAGTGCCTTTTGGTGGGAGGCGCACACCCATCTCTCTTAGTCTCTCGTATGTCAGGTGACCGTTTTTCGACCAATGGTTCCTGATCGAGCATTTCTTTCTCCTCTTTTCTGCAGATCACGTGACCGTTTTCGACCAATTGTTATTGATCGAGCATCCTTTCTTTTCTTTTTCTCCCGTTTCGGGCGTGGTTACATCGTTCTTGTTTTCTTGTTCTAAAAAACAAAATCCAATTTTGCCTTTTTTGCACGTACGAAAAAATGACAATCTTGGCTTTCTCTCACCTGGGCTTTGTCAAACAGCCCGCCGCTAATTAGATGTGACTTCAGGGAAGAATATTGGCGCTATCTGTGAACTGAGACAATCAATTTTTTCACCTCTTGTTTTTGTTTTCCGATAGTCAGAAAATCTTAATTATCTGAATTGAAAATGTCTTTCACTTTATTAATGTGGGGGTTCTAATTTTTAACAGGTCAGAATCTGTATACAATTCCACCGGTCACTCCCCTCAACCCAAAAACACTTTTTCTCTGATTAAGATTTTCATTGTTCTAAAAAAAAAGAATTTTATCCAAATTGATAATGAGTCTTTCCACGCAAAAAATAGGCTAGATGCTTTGACCGATATCTGGTTTTCATCAAATGCGGCCCGTTTTGATATCATGTCTTTTCCCTTTCTTTCTTTTTATTATTTCTAATTCTATTCTTCCAATTGTCTTTAAAAAAATTCGGTCAACATGCTAGCCTAAGATATCTTTCTGACTCGTGTTTTTTTTTTCCCTAATGACCGGGTTTTTTGTATTTCTCGACTTTCTTCTTTTTTCCTTTTTTTTTTTTCTTTTCTTTCTTCTTTCCTTAGGATCGTCTAAGTACAATCTTAGTGAATTATTTTCAACTCAATTATTTTCCGTTTTAAAAAAAAAAAAATCAACAACCTGTTTAATAAACCGAGTAAAAAAAAATTAAATCATATTTCTATGAATATTTCTAATAATGCAAGGTGCCACAGTTAAAATGTCTGACAACATCATAATTTTTCGAATGATTTATTCATTGATTGTTTGATTTGTTTGCAACTTCTCAAATTTAATGCCAAAATTTAATTTTCCTGGAAGTAATTGAAGTAATAAAAAATATTATGTTATTCTAAACATTTCAACTGAGTTCATATATAAATGATATCAAATTTTATTCACATACACATTTTTGAAAAGAAGAGGAAAAGAAAAAAAAGGAGGAGGAGAGAAAGAAGAAGAAAAGAGAAGTGGAAGAAGAAGGAGGTTTTCAAAAGAAGAAGAATTTTAGGAGTAAGAGGAAGGGAAGAAGAGGAAGAAGAAGAAAGAAAGAAAGAAAGAAAGAAAGAATTGACAAGAAAAAGAAGGAATGGAAGAAGAGGAGTAAAAGGAAGAAGAAGAGGAAGAAGAATTAGAAGAAGAAAGGAAGAAGAAGAAGAAGAAGGAAGTGATGAAGAAAGAGGAGAGGAGTAAGAAGAAAGGAAGAAGAAGAGGAAGAAGGAGAAGAATATGAAGAAGAAGAAAGAAAGAAAGAACAAGAAGATGAAGAAGAGGAAGAAGAAGGAGTGAAAGAAGAAGGATTGGAAGAAGGGAAGAAAAAGTGGAAGAAGAATTAGAAGAAGAAGAGGAAGAAGAAGCAGGGAAAGAAGAAGGAGGAGGAGGGAAAGAAGAATTACAAGAAGAAGATGAAGAAGAAGAAGAAGAAAAGAAGAAGAAAAAGGAGGAGAGGAAGAAGAAGCAGAAAAAGAAAATGGAAGGAGAAGGTTGGAGAAGAAGAAGAAAATTTAAAGAGTAGTAAGAGTAAGAAGGAAAGAAGAAGAGGAAGAAGAAGAAGACATTAAGACTATCTAATAATAAAGTATTTGGAAGGAAAGCAAGAATTTTTTCTTTGTTTTTCCCTTCTAACTTTTAAGCAGTAAAAATATTTTTGGGTGACAATCAACGTCAGTGAATTTTGCAGTCTAAGGGAGATAACAAAAAAATACTTCATACATAGTTATTCCCCTTGCCATATTAAACACCTCTTTAAATGCACGTATTTTCGGAATCGTATGGAAAAACAACAAAAAAGAAACACAAAACGATAAAAAAACTTACGCAAAACCTTAAAAACTAAAGAAAGTCGCAGACATTTTGTATTTACTAAAGAAATATATGCATAGAAGATGGAAAAGTAATAATAATTTAGCTTTTTTTATCATTGCAGAATGTTGTTCTTCATTGCGCGTAAAATTTGAAGTGGAATTGTACAATAAAATAACATCAGCAATAATCATTCTTCGTTTCTGTTTTCTTTTCTCATATTTCTATCGAATAAAAACTCCAGATCATGAATAGCAAACATTTTTTTTTATTAAATTTTACACATCTCAATGTAGTGGGGTGGAGTGGGAGATCAGTTTGTCATTTAAATTCATTATGATTCGCCTAGAGAAGCTTGAATAAAATACGTTTGCTGAATAAAATATGTTTGCTGAATAAAATATGTTTGCTGAATAAAAATATTTTTGCATTCTTGTATTTCATGTTTTTCCTGATTAATAACCAAAAAATATAATTTTTGTAATTTCCGAAAGTCAAACTTTCCAATTTATGCCAAATTTTTTTATTTAGTCTTCCTTACCTTTCATTTTAATTTTCATTTTTTCATTTTTCATCCTTTTGCCAGGTTTCAAATTTTTTTTAGCACTAGCCTAATACTGCAAAATTTTGCAAAAAATCTTTCATCCGAGTTATCCTGTCGTGACAGGAAGAAATGTTCATTCTTTTGTTCATTTGACATTAAAAATTTTGTATTATTAACGATTTTTCAATGAATTTCCAAATGTGAATTCTTTCAAGTCTATATTGAAATAACATAAAAGACAAAATGTAATTTTTGATATTCAATATAAGATTCCAAGGGAAAAAGTTGCCTCCTTTTAATTATTTTTTTATAATTGATTGTTCGAAAGAAAAGTTCTCGTGAGAGAAATGTCCAATTTTTTTAGAAAATACTCCCTAGAATTTATGAATGAAAATATTTTGATCAGAAGAAAGTTAGAGAAAACAATCCTGGTCGATGAATGATTGGCAATATATCATATATGCTTATTTATTAAAAAATTCTGTATCTGTGTGTTTTGAAATATTTTGAGTAAAGTTTATGCTGAGAACAGGCGAAATTGCTTAAACTTGGCAAAAGTTGTTTTAAATTACAGGTATTGAAATAAAAACTCCTACCAAAAAATTGAAACATTGTTTTAAATAATATTGACTTTAAAATTGATTTTTGAAATTTTTATTTGACGAAATCTTGTAAGCAAGTTCAAAAAACGAAAATTTGGTCAAGATTGCGATGAATATTGTCCTTTAGAAAGGCAGTATATTTATTTTAAATTTTAAAATTTTTTGCATAAAAAAACATTTTTCTACAAAAAAAAAAATTTGATTTTTTTAAAATGAACTCTGAAAGGTTAATTTTATTACAAATAAAAAAAAATGAATTTGAATTTTTTTTTCTTAAATGTATCATTTTTTTTATATGAAAGGATTTTCATTCAAAAAAAAAAAATGTTTTATTCCTGAAATTTAAAAATTTTCAAAATTGCTTGATTTTACAAAAATCAATCTAATCGTTTTAAAAAAAAAATAACCTTAAATTTAAAAAATCTAAAACAATAGACAAAATGTTCAAAAATCTGAAAAAAAATATTAAAGAAATTTTCAGAAATAACTGGTTTTAAAAACACTTTATGTTAAGTTTCTTTTCTAAACATGGCCTCCAAATTCACTTTTGATAAAATTTATTTTGGTTAAGAAAATTAATAAAATTTTTTTTTTTTGAAAAGATAATAATGTTAAAACATAAAACTTAATTTTAACTGATTAATTATATTATTCAAAATTTACACACTTCAACATTGAGTTCCGATCATTTAAACAAATTGAAAAATTTAAAACCTAATTATATCTTCTTTAAGAATGTATATATATTTTATGAGAATAAATGATAAATTCGAAAATAATTGGTATGTTTAAAAAGAAAGAGAGTTCGTTGCTTTGTTTTACGTATGGTTTTCTCATTAAAAGTTTAAACAAAGTAAGTTGATCAGTTCGATAAGGTTAAAAAAAAAAAAAATTTAAATTTATTTTGCAAAAGATTGTTTCAAAAATTAATGTATTCCCAAAACGAAATTTTTTTTTAAATCTTCTAGAGAAGAAGAGAAAGAAGAGAGAGAAAAGAGAGAGAAGAAAATTTCCAATGCTTCAAAGTTAGAATCATATATTTAATGAAGGAAAATGACATCTCTCCTTTTTTTAAATTGATACCTCTGCATGGATTCATATGTCCCTTTTTAAAAGTCCTTAATTAAGGCTCACCATTTAGGTGAGTTAATTTCTTTTGAAAACGGAATCTTTAAAATTTTTTTTTGAAAACACAAAAAAGAATTGTTTTATTTTTGTTGAAACTCAATGTATGTAAAAAATTTGTGTTAAATTGTTTACGTAATTATCTTGTTCATTTCCAATATTTTAAATTCTGCTGATTATTTCCAATTAACTGATCCGGTTAAGGAAATTTCTTTTTCTCAATAATGTTAAAATCAACAAATATTTTTTTTTTATTAAAAAAAAAATGATACGCGTCAACAAAAATACTTTAATTTTAATGGAAAGATTAATTTTTAATTTAATTTGTGGGGGGAATGTGTTGTCTTAGAATTTTAGGAAAATAATAAAAATAAAAAAAAATCAATCTAAAATATTGTTTTTATCTCATATTTATTTGTTTTTTTCAAAAAAGAAAAATTTAATTAAAATTAAGTTATTAACGTTTAACTTAAACTTTTTATTTTGAAATAATTCTTAAAAATTTGAATAAATGATTTAAAATTATTCTGAACCATTTGTTTAATTATTAAAGGAATAGAAAATGATTTAGTGCTATTTGGTTTTGTCTCATCATATTTCACAAATAATAATTTTTATCTAAAATTACCACTTTTTTAATTCTTTATTTTAACTAAAATCAGATCATTCTTTTAAAATGTAATGTCATTTGTTTTCTTATTTTCTTGGTTTATTGTTAAATTATTGTCTAATTTTTATAGTCACTTTTTTTCTTTTTTAAACATTTTAAATGATCTGTGAATTGCCTTTAAGAATAAAAATGATTTAAAAAAAAATATATTGATTTCATTATTGTATATATATAATATATATAAAAATATATATTTATTAGGTATATTTGGTTTCATTGATATATAAATTGTTCCTTTAAAAAAAATTATTATCTCTTATAAAAAATTTTTTTTGATTAGGAATAATTAGATTCAATTTATTGGGGTTTCTATTATTAGTCTTTTATGAATGTAAATTATATATCTATAAATTCTGGAATAGACATACATAAATAAAAATATTTATTTTATGAAATTAATGAATTCAAATCTAATTTATATATATATAACTTTTGACAGAACACACTATAACATATGAATATTTGATTTTTTAGAAAATATGTCATTTTTTTAATTTAAATATGAAATTTTATTTTTCATTTTAATCATAAAGGCACTTTTCTTTTTGTTTTCAAATTAATAAACTGAAAAATATTTCATAAATAAAGACAAATTCAAATTGAATGGTTTTAAAATAGAAAAATTTAAATATGTTGTCCGTTTAATATATCCTTAACAAAAATATGTATCAATTTATCATTACAAAATTGAAATTTAAATTTAAGGAAAGGAAAAGAAATTAGATTTCATAAATGAAAAATATTTTTTATTAATTTCTTTAAAACAATAAACATGCAAATATATATATAAAATATATTATATAAATATATATATAAAAATAATAAAATATATTTAATATTTTGCTTAAATATTATTAATAAAAGTTCAATTTTTAAGGCTGATCTTGAAAAATATTTTTATATATATAAGGAACCAATTTTGAATTGAAATAAAATTTTTTTGGGAGGTTGAAAAACCTTTAAATAATTTTATAAATCTTATCCATCGATTAAATACCAGAAAAAAGGCCTTACTAATTACCAATTTAAATAAAATAAATTCATATTTAAAAAGTCCGTTTCATTTATTTCATTAAAATAATAGAATTTTAGTTAAAGGAAAAGCTAAAAGATTTTAAAAACCTGATTGTTATATAAATATACCTGTGTATAAAAATGTTCAATATAGAAAGTTATTATTACGAATTTAGTTTTGATTCTAAAATTTTACGTGAGTTTTAAACTTATATTCTATAATTATTACATTCATGGATATTATTATTTTTAAAAAAATTTTTCTTAAAAAGCATTTTTGTATTTAAATATGATTGATAAACTTAGAAAAACGAATTGATTGAAAACCTGACAGCATCTCATTATATCACTTTATTTTAGAATTGTTTGCATTTATTATTAATTTTCCAACCATATCTTATCCAAAAGAATGGATTTAACATTTTAAATAAAATTCTTGAAGTGTCCTTCGATAATATTTCAACATTTAATTGAGGAAAGGGATCTTTTTTCATTATTAAATTAAAGAGATTTAATATATCAGCTTTGCTTAACAGGTGTTGTTGATTCGTCGTGTTTTACATGAAACATTGTTTTCAGATTTTATTTGGTCACAAAGTGATAGAAACTTAGCAACACTGATATTCCAAATTGGATATTTTAGAAACATTTTTGAAAAACATTATTAGATTCCAAAAAATATCTTTTCTTAAATTATTTAACTAAAAAAAAATTTTCTTTTTTATGTTATGATTCTTTATTTTTAAAATTTTTGAAAAAAAAAATTTGAATTTTCTTTTTATTGGAATGATGTCATTTTATTTTTTAACAGAAAATTTGTCGTTGTACAATTCAATGATTTAAAATTTAGTATGGTAGAAATCTAGCAAGAATTTGAACAAATCTTAAATTTTAACCTTTGCATTTCTAAAATCAAAAAAAAAAAAAAGAAAAAAAAGAAAAGAATCATCAATGATAAAACTCATTTCTTGTTCTTAAATAATATTGTCAGATAATCTCTAGAAAATATTTAAATTTATTTGAGATAGCTAATTCAAAAATATTTTTTTCTTTTTCTTCCTGATTCATCATGTCTGTAGAATTTCCACTAAGGACATTTTAGAAGGTTGAAAGAATAATAAAGGAAATCTCAAAACAAGTTTGATGAATTGATACAGAACAAACAAAAATTTTGAAATCAAAGGGTCAAAAGTTACTTAGGGGTTCAAGATAATATTAAATAATATAATATATTTAAATCGAAGATTTAATTCAAACACCAACTGAACCTATTTAATGAGTTTGAGACAAATATAACAGAACAAGGACAAAGAATATCAAGGTTTTAGACAAAAATTATAATTCATTGCCCCGGGTATAAAAATTTAACACTGGTTTGACATTAAAAATTTTTTATTTTTTGATCTTAATTTTTAATGAGTTCATGATGACAGCAATATTTTGGAAGGAAGATGTTTGTGGATTCACAATCTCGGTCAAGAATTTTTACTAAAATTTATTGAAGTTTAAGGAGAAAATTGAATAATGAGGACCTACCCATATTTGAAAATGGATAACAGAACAAGGATAAAGAGGAAGACAATCTGACTTCGGGGTAGAAAGAAACTCTGATAGATCGAAACCCGAGGACATATTGACAATTTTCAGGTTTAACAAAAATTCTAGTTATATAAGAGAAAAACATCCCGTGAGAAGGCCAACAAATGCTAAGCATCAAATAAACTTCTTTATTTAATGTGTTATGGGACCTTACCCATAATAACATAATGGACTATTCCATACGTAATAAATACTGCGCCTCAAGAGGAAGCAAGGAGTTCAGTCCGAAGTCGGCTGACCGTCTGATCGGTTGAACTCTCTGTCTTCGGGCGGGGAGGAACCCGAACGAGGCTACGCCGAAGGGCGGAGTCTCTTTCGGGAGGTAAACCGACCCTGAACCCGTTTATACGGGTTCAAAGGGCATATTTTTGTCCGAGCCCACTGCCTCGGAGATCCCACGTTAAACCGGCCTTGTGCCACATGATGCTCTCGTGGGGGTTGGTGACTAAATACCGTTCAGTCTGAAGTCTGGAGTTCAGTCTGAAGGTCCGTCAGAGTCTGTCAGTCAGTCAGTCAGTCGAGTCAGAGGCAGTCCGAAACAGAGTCGCGTTCAGACAATTACTACTAAACCTGATTGTTCGTACTAACACTTTTCTACTTCTCTGTATATATTCCTGTTTGTAATATATCTGTGTTATTCCATATCCGTGTTCGAGTTCTTCTTTATTGGTTCTACCTTGGACTATCAAACAGCGTGGTACTAGTTACCGGTTTGAGCAATATGGATAACAGAAAAAAAGACAAATGCATAAGCTAAAAAGGTCAAAAAATTATGATGCATCATACATTTTTTTAACTACAGGACCTTTTAAAACATTTAAAGCAATTAAACAGCGAGAAACTTCAATTTGAAGAAATAAAGAATCCTTAAAAAGGAAGGTAATGTCATGAACTTAGTCAATTTCATGGAGTTCGCCGACATTTGAATTCATCTGTTAATCAAAAAAGAGCAACCCATTATTCCTATAACAGAACAAGGTAATCTTCAAGGAAAAACCTGTTGATTAGAGCATCAAGAAATATGGAAATTTAATCATTTTACATATACAAAGGTTCAAAGGAAACAGCAATCTAACAAATGTTTGATTTGGAAGACAGAACAAGAAAAGAATGAAGGTAAAGTTACAAAAATTACATATACATAAATATATATATAGAATTTAACATATGTGTGACATATTAGATGGATAGAGAAGCAGAGGAAAGCGAGATATTGAAGTTTCAAAAATGGATAACGAACAAACAAAGAAATATTTGAAAGGGTCAAAAGTACTTAGAGTTTCAAGAAAGAGGCATAAAGAATGAACACTACAGGACATATTATCAAGAGAAGCAGAGTGACCAGTAACCTAGTTAACGAGTTTGAATTAACAGAACAAGGACAAAGTGAAAAGGGGCGTGGTCAAAAGGACACTTTTTTTTAAAAGAAAGATTGATGGAAAAACACTCGACAGGACATATTGAAGGCAAAAAGATATTAAAGGGAAACAGCGAGTAACCTTTAATTTTGACAATGGATAACAGAAAAGGACAAGAAGGAAGGTAAAGGGTCAAAAAGTACTTAGAATCAAAAAATACAGGCATATCATTTAATACCTATTTTTTGCTTGAAGGCAAGATTTGAGGGAAACATGATAACCTTAAGTTTGAGTGAATGGATCTCAAGGAATAAAAAAATTAGCTAATTTCTGCTGCTTAAATCAAGAAAGAGGGCATGGAGAATTAATTCATCAGGACATTAAGGCGATGGCAGATTTATCGATAATATCTGAATATTTTGAACAAGATAACAGAACAAAACAAAGAAACAGGTAAAACAAAAGTTACTTTTCAAATTGATGGAAGGAAATTTAACACTCACAGGACATATTGAAGCTATGATAATATGAGGGAAATAGCATATACCTATAAACGAGTTTGATAATGGATAATAGAACAATATAAAGAAGAAAGCCAATTGAAAGTTACTTAGAAAATCAAGAAAGAGGGCATGGAAATTTAACCTGTCAGGACATATTGAAGGCAAGAGAAGAAGAGGAATAAAGAGTAACATTATTTGAGTTTGAGTGAATGGATCAACAAGGACAAAGAAATAATATATGGTATTTTATAATATATAAAGAAAGAGGATATTTTAACATGTTTGGAATATTTGTAGGCAAGAGAAGCAGAGGGAAAAGCCAAAACCTACTTAACGATTTTGAAAATGGATAATTAAACAATTGGACAAAGAAGGAAGGTAAAGGGTCAAAAAAAACTAAGCATCAAGAAAGTTCTTATGTCTAATTGCATATCCTCATGTTGAAGGCAATGGAAATAAGATAAACAGCCTTATTATTTATTAAATATTTATATAATGGATAACAGAACATTCTGACAAAGAAGGAAGGTCGTTGGGTCAAAAGTTTTAGAATGGGGACAAGAAAGAGGGCATGGAGAATTTAATACTTATTCAGGACATTTTGAAGGCAAGAGAATCATTTTTGTACATTTTAAGAAAATGATTTTGAGTTTAATGGATTACAGAACAAGGACAAAGAAGGAAGGTTTGGTCAAAATGTATTAAATCATCAAGAAAAATCACCCTTTTTTAGGAAGGATATTTGAAAATTTTTTTAAAGATAGGGAAATTGCTAATAGTTAACGAGTTTGAGATTGGATAACAGAACAAGGACAAATCAGGAAGGTAAAGACACAATAGTTACTTAAATATCAAGAAAAGATATATATGGAGAATTTATATTCATATATATATATATATATAAGAGAAGCAGTGGGAAACAGCAACCAACCTAGTTAATATTTTGAGTGAATGGATAACAGAACAAGGACAAAGAAGGAATTAAAGGGTGTTCAAAAGTTACTTAGAGCATTAAGAAAAAATCATGGAGAATTTATTACTCACAGGACATATTGATTATAAAAGATTCAGAGGGAAACAACGAAGCAACCATTTTTGACGAGGTTTTTGTGAATGGATAACAGAACAAGGACAAAGAAAAAGCTAAAATGTCAAAAGTCACTATTATTCTCAAGAAAATCAGGGCATATGATCAATTTAACACTTACAGGACATATTGATTTTCAAGAAAGTTCTTCAGCTGATCAACCTATTTGAACGAAATATTATAAATGGATAACAGAACAAGGACAAAGAAGGAAGGTAAAGGGTCAAAAAAGTTATTTTGTATTCAAGTCAAGGGCATGGATCTGGGAACCATGTCAGGACATATTGAAGGCAAGAGAAGCAGAGGGAAATATTTTAACCTACTAACGAATTTGGTTTCATGGATTGACAGAACAAGGACAAAGAAGGAAGGTGGGTCAAAATTTCATTTAGAACAAAAGAAAGATATTGGAGAATTTATCATTGGACATGAATTTAAGAGAAGCAGATCTTCTCTCAGCGAGTAACCTTAACAACGAGTCATGAGGAATTCTATAACAGAACAAGGACAAAGAAGAAAGCTATACATCTCAAAAATTTACTTAGAGCATCAAGAAAGAGGCATGGAGAATTTAACACTCACAGAACATATTGAAGGCAAGAGAAGCAGAGGGAAACAAGAATAAATTCATACTTAACGAGTTTGAGTGAATGGATAACAGAACAAGGACAAAAAAAAGGAAGGTAAAGGGTCAAAAGTTACTTAGAGCAACAAGAAAAGGACATGAGAATTTAACTTTCTAGGACATATTGAAGGCAAGAGAAGATAGGAAAGAAAAAAGAACCTACTTAAAGATTTTCCATCTATGGATAACAGAACAAAAAAAAGAAGAAAGTAAAGGGTTAAAAAGTTACTTAGAGCATCAAGAAAGAGGGCATGGAGAATTTAACACTATAAGGATCTATTGAAGGCAAGAATTCATCTCTGAATCTGAATTCTGTCCAATTAACGAGTTTGAGTGAATGGATAACAGAACAAGGACAAATCTAGGAAAAAAATAATCTAAAGTTACTTAGAGCATCAAGAAATTTTAATGGAGAATTTAACACTGCAGGACATATCTATCTAGGCAAAAGAAGCATAGGGAAAACAGAAATGTAATATATCTATCTGATTTTGAGGAATGGATAACAGAACAAGGACAAAGAAGGAAGGTAAATCAAAGTTTTTCATCAAAAATCAGCATGGAGAATTTTTTCTGAAAATGCACAGGACATCTATTGTTCTATTATTTATCTATTCTATCTAGGGAAAACAGATCATTAGTTTCGAGTTTGGAGTGAATGGATGTTTCAACAAGGACAAAGAAGGAAGGTAAAAGGGTCAAAAGTTACTGTATTCAAGAAAGAGGGCAAATCTATTTAATACCACAGGACATTTGAAGGCAAGAGAAGCAGAGGGAAACAAAAAAAGATAACCTAATTAAATTTTACGTGAATGGATAACAGAACAAGGATAAAAAAGGAAGGTAAAGGTCAAAAGTTACTATTTTGAGCATCAAGAAAGAGGGCAAAAATTTAACACACAGGACATATTGAAGGCAAGAGAAGCAGAAAAACAAAGTAACCTACTTGACGAGTTTGAGTGAATGGATAAAAGAACAAGGACAAATCTGGAAAGCTAAAAATTCAAAAAAGTTACTTAGAATTTCAAGAAAGAGGGCATGAAAATTTAAATTTTTGGAGGACATAAATTCAATAAGAGTTTACTAAGAGGAAACAGTGAGTAACCTACTTAACAAAATGAAATAATGGATAACAGAACAAGGACAAAATAAGGAAGGTAATTTGGGGTCAAAAATTTATTGAAAAATAAAAGGGCATGGAAAATTTAACACTTACAGGACATATTGAATGCAAGAGAAGCAGAAAATAAAGTAACCTACTTAACGAGTTTGAGTGAATGGATAACAGAACAAGGACAAAGAAGGAAGGTAAAGGGTTAAAGTTACTTAGTGCAACAAGAAAGAGGGCATGGAGAATTTAACACTACACAGGACATATTGAATGCAAGAGAAGCAGAGGGAAACAGCGAAAACCTAAATAACGAGTTTGAGGAATGGATAACAGAACAAGGACAAAGAAGGAAGGTAAAGGGTCAAAAAATTACTTAGAGCATCAAGAAAGAGGGCATGGAGAATTTAACACTACAGGACATATTGAAGGCAAGAGAAGCAGAGGAAACAGTGAGTAACCTACTTAACGAGTTTGAGGAATGGATAACAGAACAAGGACAAAGAAGGAAGGTAAAGGGTCAAAAGTTACTTAGAGCAACAAGAAAGAGGGCATGGAGAATTTAACACTCACAGGACATATTGAAGGCAAAGAGAAGCAGAGGGAAACAGCAAAGTAACCTAGTTAACTAGTTTGATGAATGGATAACAGAACAAGGACAAAGAAAAGCTAAAGGGTCAAAAAGTTACTTAGAGAAACAAGAAAGAGGGCATGGAGAATTTAACACTCACAGGACATATTGAAGGTAAGAATAAGCAGAGAGGGAAACAGAGTAACCTACTTAAATGAGTTTGAGTGAATGGATAACAGAACAAGGACAAAGAAGGAAGGTTGGGTCAAAAGTTACTTAGAGCAACAAGAAAGAGGGGGTATGGAGAATTTAATACTCACAGGACATATTGAATGCAAGAGAAGCAGAGGGAAACAATCCACCTAGTTAACGAGTTTGAGTGAATGGATAACAGAACAAGGACAAAGAAGAAAGGTAAAAAATGTAAAAATATACTTAGAGCAAAAGAAAGAGGGCATGGAGAATTTAACACTCACAGGACATATTGAAGGCAAGAGAAGCAGAGGGAAACAAAGAGTAACCTACTTAACGAGTTTGGAATGGATAACAGAACAAGGACAAAGAAGGAAGGTAAAGGGTCAAAAGTTACTTAGAGCAACAAGAAAAGAGGGCATGGAGAATTTAACACTGCAGGACATATTGAAGGCAAAGAGAAGCAGAGGGAAACAGCGAGTAACCTACTTAACGAGTTTGAGTGAATGGATAACAGAACAAGGACAAAGAAGGAAGGTAAAGGGTCAAAAGTTACTTAGAGCATCAAGAAAGAGGGCATGGAGAATTTAACACTCACAGGACATATTGAAGGCAAGAGAAGCAGAGGGAAACAGCAAGTAACCTACTTAATGAGTTTGAGTGAATGGATAACAGAACAAGGACAAAGAAGGAAGGTAAAGGGTCAAAAGTTACTTAGAGCAACAAGAAAGAGGGCATGGAGAATTTAACACTCACAGGACATATTGAAGGCAAGAGAAGCAGAGGGAAACAGCGAGTAACCTACTTAACGAGTTTGAGTGAATGGATAACAGAACAAGGACAAAGAAGGAAGGTAAAGGGTCAAAAGTTACTTAGAGCATCAAGAAAGAGGGCATGGAGAATTTAACACTCACAGGACATATTGAAGGCAAGAGAAGCAGAGGGAAACAGCAAGTAACCTACTTAATGATTTTGAGTGAATGGATAACAGAACAAGGACAAAGAAGGAAGGTAAAGGGTCAAAAGTTACTTAGAGCATCAAGAAAGAGGGCATGGAGAATTTAACACTCACAGGACATATTGAAGGCAAGAGAAGCAGAGGGAAACAGCGAGTAACCTACTTAACGAGTTTGAGTGAATGGATAACAGAACAAGGACAAAGAAGAAAGCTAAAGGGTCAAAAGTTACTTAGAGCATCAAGAAAGAGGGCATGGAGAATTTAACACTCACAGGACATATTGAAGGCAAGAGAAGCAGAGGGAAACAGCGAGTAACCTACTTAACGAGTTTGAGTGAATGGATAACAGAACAAGGACAAAGAAGGAAGGTAAAGGGTCAAAAGTTACTTAGAGCATCAAGAAAGAGGGCATGGAGAATTTAACACTCACAGGACATATTGAAGGCAAGAGAAGCAGAGGGAAACAGCAGTAACCTACTTAACGAGTTTGAGGAATGGATAACAGAACAAGGACAAAGAAGGAAGGTAAAGGGTCAAAAGTTACTTAGAGCAACAAGAAAGAGGACATGGAGAATTTAACACTCGCAGGACATATTGAAGGCAAGAGAAGCAGAGGGAAACAGCAAGTAACCTACTTAATGATTTTGAGTGAATGGATAACAGAACAAGGACAAAGAAGGAAGGTAAAGGGTCAAAAGTTACTTAGAGCATCAAGAAAGAGGGCATGGAGAATTTAACACTCACAGGACATATTGAAGGCAAGAGAAGCAGAGGGAAACAGCGAGTAACCTAGTTAACGAGTTTGAGTGAATGGATAACAGAACAAGGACAAAGAAGGAAGGTAAAGGGTCAAAAAGTTACTTAGAGCATCAAGAAAGAGGCATGGAGAATTTAACACTCACAGGACATATTGAAGGCAAAAGAAGGGTCAGCAGAGGGAAACAGCGAGTAACCTACTTAACGAGTTTGGTGAATGGATAACAGAACAAGGACAAAGAAGGAAGGTAAAGGGTCAAAAATTACTTAGAGCATCAAGAAAGAGGGCATGGAGAATTTAACACTCACAGGACATATTGAAGGCAAGAGAAGCAGAGGGAAACAGCAAGTAACCTAGAACGAGTTTGGTGGAATGGATAACAGAACAAGGACAAAGAAGGAAGGTAAAGGGTCAAAAGTTACTTAGAGCATCAAGAAAGAGGGCATGGAGAATTTAACACTCTCAGGACATATTGAAGGCAAGAGAAGCAGAGGGAAACAGCGAGTAACCTACTTAACGAGTTTGAGGAATGGATAACAGAACAAGGACAAAGAAGGAAGGTAAAGGGTCAAAAGTTACTTAGAGCATCAAGAAAGAGGGCATGGAGAATTTAACACTCACAGGACATATTGAAGGCAAGAGAAGCAGAGGGAAACAGCGAGTAACCTACTTAACGAGTTTGAGGAATGGATAACAGAACAAGGACAAAGAAGGAAGGTAAAGGGTCAAAAAGTTACTTAGAGCATCAAGAAAGAGGGCATGGAGAATTTAACACTCACAGGACATATTGAAGGCAAGAGAAGCAGAGGGAAACAGCAAAGTAACCTACTTAACGAGTTTGAGTGAATGGATAACAGAACAAGGACAAAGAAGGAAGGTAAAGGGTCAAAAGTTACTTAGAGCATCAAGAAAGAGGGCATGGAGAATTTAACACTCACAGGACATATTGAAGGCAAGAGAAGCAGAGGGAAACAGCGAGTAACCTACTTAACGAGTTTGAGTGAATGGATAACAGAACAAGGACAAAGAAGGAAGGTAAAGGGTCAAAAGTTACTTAGAGCATCAAGAAAGAGGGCATGGAGAATTTAACACTCACAGGACATATTGAAGGCAAGAGAAGCAGAGGGAAACAGCGAGTAACCTAGTTAACGAGTTTGAGTGAATGGATAACAGAACAAGGACAAAGAAGGAAGGTAAAGGGTCAAAAGTTACTTAGAGCATCAAGAAAGAGGGCATGGAGAATTTAACACTCACAGGACATATTGAAGGCAAGAGAAGCAGAGGGAAACAGCGAGTAACCTACTTAACGAGTTTGAGTGAATGGATAACAGAACAAGGACAAAGAAGGAAGGTAAAGGGGTCAAAAGTTACTTAGAGCATCAAGAAAGAGGGCATGGAGAATTTAACACTCACAGGACATATTGAAGGCAAGAGAAGCAGAGGGAAACAGCGAGTAACCTACTTAACGAGTTTTGAGGAAATGGATAACAGAACAAGGACAAAGAAGGAAGGTAAAGGGTCAAAAAGTTACTTAGAGCATCAAGAAAGAGGGCATGGAGAATTTAACACTCACAGGACATATTGAAGGCAAGAGAAGCAGAGGGAAACAGCGAGTAACCTACTTAACGAGTTTGAGTGAATGGATAACAGAACAAGGACAAAGAAGGAAGGTAAAGGGTCAAAAGTTACTTAGAGCAACAAGAAAGAGGGCATGGAGAATTTAACACTCACAGGACATATTGAAGGCAAAAGAAGCAGAGGGAAACAGCATAAACCTACTTAACGAGTTTGAGGAATGGATAACAGAACAAGGACAAAGAAGGAAGGTAAAGGGTCAAAAGTTACTTAGAGCATCAAGAAAGAGGGCATGGAGAATTTAACACTCGCAGGACATATTGAAGGCAAGAGAAGCAGAGGGAAACAGCAAGTAACCTACTTAATGATTTTGAGTGAATGGATAACAGAACAAGGACAAAGAAGGAAGGTAAAGGGTCAAAAGTTACTTAGAGCATCAAGAAAGAGGGCATGGAGAATTTAACACTCACAGGACATATTGAAGGCAAGAGAAGCAGAGGGAAACAGCGAGTAACCTACTTAACGAGTTTGAGTGAATGGATAACAGAACAAGGACAAAGAAGGAAGGTAAAGGGTCAAAAGTTACTTAGAGCATCAAGAAAGAGGGCATGGAGAATTTAACACTCACAGGACATATTGAAGGCAAGAGAAGCAGAGGGAAACAGCGAGTAACCTACTTAACGAGTTTGAGTGAATGGATAACAGAACAAGGACAAAGAAGGAAGGTAAAGGGTCAAAAGTTACTTAGAGCATCAAGAAAGAGGGCATGGAGAATTTAACACTCACAGGACATATTGAAGGCAAGAGAAGCAGAGGGAAACAGCGAGTAACCTACTTAACGAGTTTGAGTGAATGGATAACAGAACAAGGACAAAGAAGGAAGGTAAAGGGTCAAAAAGTTACTTAGAGCATCAAGAAAGAGGGCATGGAGAATTTAACACTCACAGGACATATTGAAGGCAAGAGAAGCAGAGGGAAACAGCGAGTAACCTACTTAACGAGTTTGAGTGAATGGATAACAGAACAAGGACAAAGAAGGAAGGTAAAGGGTCAAAAGTTACTTAGAGCAACAAGAAAGAGGGCATGGAGAATTTAACACTCACAGGACATATTGAAGGCAAGAGAAGCAGAGGGAAACAGCGAGTAACCTACTTAACGAGTTTGAGTGAATGGATAACAGAACAAGGACAAAGAAGGAAGGTAAAGGGTCAAAAGTTACTTAGAGCATCAAGAAAGAGGGCATGGAGAATTTAACACTCACAGGACATATTGAAGGCAAAAGAAGCAGAGGGAAACAGCGAGTAACCTACTTAACGAGTTTGAGTGAATGGATAACAGAACAAGGACAAAGAAGGAAGGTAAAGGGTCAAAAGTTACTTAGAGCATCAAGAAAGAGGGCATGGAGAATTTAACACTCACAGGACATATTGAAGGCAAGAGAAGCAGAGGGAAACAGCGAGTAACCTACTTAACGAGTTTGAGGAATGGATAACAGAACAAGGACAAAGAAGGAAGGTAAAGGGTCAAAAGTTACTTAGAGCATCAAGAAAGAGGGCATGGAGAATTTAACACTCACAGGACATATTGAAGGCAAGAGAAGCAGAGGGAAACAGCGAGTAACCTACTTAACGAGTTTGAGTGAATGGATAACAGAACAAGGACAAAGAAGGAAGGTAATGGGTCAAAAGTTACTTAGAGCATCAAGAAAAGAGGGCATGGAGAATTTAACACTCACAGGACATATTGAAGGCAAGAGAAGCAGAGGGAAACAGCGAGTAACCTACTTAACGAGTTTGAGTGAATGGATAACAGAACAAGGACAAAGAAGGAAGGTAAAGGGTCAAAAGTTACTTAGAGCATCAAGAAAGAGGGCATGGAGAATTTAACACTCACAGGACATATTGAAGGCAAGAGAAGCAGAGGGAAACAGCGAGTAACCTACTTAACGAGTTTGAGTGAATGGATAACAGAACAAGGACAAAGAAGGAAGGTAAAGGGTCAAAAGTTACTTAGAGCATCAAGAAAGAGGGCATGGAGAATTTAACACTCACAGGACATATTGAAGGCAAGAGAAGCAGAGGGGAAACAGCGAGTAACCTACTTAACGAGTTTGAGTGAATGGATAACAGAACAAGGACAAAGAAGGAAGGTAAAGGGTCAAAAGTTACTTAGAGCATCAAGAAAGAGGGCATGGAGAATTTAACACTCACAGGACATATTGAAGGCAAGAGAAGCAGAGGGAAACAGCAGAGTAACCTAAGTTTGAGGAATGGATAACAGAACAAGGACAAAGAAGGAAGGTAAAGGGTCAAAAGTTACTTAGAGCATCAAGAAAGAGGGCATGGAGAATTTAACACTCACAGGACATATTGAAGGCAAGAGAAGCAGAGGGAAACAGCGAGTAACCTACTTAACGAGTTTGAGTGAATGGATAACAGAACAAGGACAAAGAAGGAAGGTAAAGGGTCAAAAGTTACTTAGAGCATCAAGAAAGAGGGCATGGAGAATTTAACACTCACAGGACATATTGAAGGCAAGAGAAGCAGAGGGAAACAGCGAGTAACCTACTTAACGAGTTTGAGTGAATGGATAACAGAACAAGGACAAAGAAGGAAGGTAAAGGGTCAAAAAAGTTACTTAGAGCATCAAGAAAGAGGGCATGGAGAATTTAACACTCACAGGACATATTGAAGGCAAGAGAAGCAGAGGGAAACAGCGAGTAACCTACTTAACGAGTTTGAGTGAATGGATAACAGAACAAGGACAAAGAAGGAAGGTAAAGGGTCAAAAGTTACTTAGAGCAACAAGAAAGAGGGCATGGAGAATTTAACACTCACAGGACATATTGAAGGCAAGAAGCAGAGGGAAACAGCAGTAACCTACTTAACGAGTTTGAGTGAATGGATAACAGAACAAGGACAAAGAAGGAAGGTAAAGGGTCAAAAGTTACTTAGAGCATCAAGAAAGAGGGCATGGAGAATTTAACACTCACAGGACATATTGAAGGCAAGAGAAGCAGAGGAAACAGCGAGTAACTAACCTTTAACGAGTTTGAGTGAATGGATAACAGAACAAGGACAAAGAAGGAAGGTAAAAGGGTCAAAAGTTACTTAGAGCAAGGAAGAAAGAGGGCATGAGAATTTAACACTGACAGGACATATTGAAGGCAAGAGAAGCAAGGAAACAGCGAGTTTCCTAAAACGAGTTTGAGTGAATGGATAACAGAACAAGGACAAAGAAGGAAGGTAAAGGGTCAAAAGTTACTTAGAGCATCAAGAAAGGGCATGGAGAATTTAACACTCACAGGACATATTGAAGGCAAGAGAAGCAGAGGGAAACAGCGAGTAACCTACTTGACGAGTTTGAGGAATGGATAACAGAACAAGGACAAAGAAGGAAGGTAAAAATTCAAAAGAAAATTCACAAATAGAATCAAGAAAAGAGGGCATGGATGATTTAACACTCACAGGGACATATTGAAGGAAGGAATAAAAGTTACAGCAGAGGGAAATTTACGAAAACCATACTTAACGAGTTTTAGATGGATAACAGAACAAGGATCTAAAGAAGGAAGGTAAAGGGTCAAAAGTTTTATTAAAGCATCAAGAAAGAGGGCATGGAGAATTTAACACTCATAGGACATATTGAAGGCAAAGAGAAGCAGAGGGAAACAGCATGTAACCTACTTGACGAGTTTGGAGGAATGGATAACAGAACAAGGACAAAGAAGGAAGGTAAAAGATTCAAAAAGTTAAGAGCATCAAAAAGAGGGCATGGAGAGAATTTTCCCTCACAGGACATATTGAAGGCAAGAGTTAGAGGGAAAAGCGAGTAACCTACTTAACGAGTTTTCAATGGATAAAATGAAACAAGGACAAAGAAGGAAGGTAAAGGGTCAAAAAGTTACTTAGAGCATCAAGAGAAAGAGGGCATGGAAATTTAACACTCACAGGACATAATGAAGAAGAGAAGCATTAACAAAACGAGTTTGGAGGACTGGATTTAGAACAAGGACATAAAGGGTCAAAAGTTAGGCAGAGAAAGAAAGAGGGCAACAATTTAACAGCAGGACATATTGAAGGCAAGAGAACGAATTTTTTCCTACTCGAGTTTGAGTGAATGGATAACAGAACAAGGACAAAGAAGGAAGGTAAAAGGTCAAAAGTTACTTAGAGCAAAAAGAAAGAGTTTGACAAATTGAAGAAGAGAAGCAGAGGAAACAGCGATTAACCTACTTGGAATGGATTACAGAACAAGGACAAAGAAGGAACAAAGGGTCAAAAGTTACTTAAAAGAGGGCAAAAGAATTTAACACTTTTGAAGGCAAAGAGGACAAATTGAAGGCCGTTTTAAGGTAAAGGGCAAGATTCCGAGGGAAAGTAAGAAGACCATTAAATTTAATATTGAACCATTCTTAACGAGTTTGGAGAATGGATAACAGAACAAGGACAAAGAAGGAAGGTAATGGGTCAAAAGTTACTTAGAGCATCAAGAAAGACATGAGAATTTAACACTGGACATATTGAAGGCAAGAGAAGCACTGGAAGAGAAGCAGAGGGAAACAGCCCGTAACCTTCTTGACGAGTTTGAGAAAGAGGAATGGATAACAGAACAAGGACAAAGAAGGAAACTACTATTTTACTTAGAGTTTGATTATCAAGAAATATATTATATATAATTTAATATACATATATATAAGGCATTTGAAGCAGAGGGAAACAGCAATAACCTAAGGTTTAATTCTTTGAGGAATGGATAACAGAACAAGGACAAAGAAGGAAGGTAAAGGGTCAAAAGTTACTTCCAGCATATGTCACCTCGACAAATTGGAGAATTTAAAACTTCACAAAACAATTACATATTGAAAAAAATTCGATTCTGAGGGAAACAATAATCCAACCTTTTAACGAGTTTGATTCTATGGATAACAGAACAAGGACAAAGAAGGAAGGTAACGGGTCAAAATTACTTAGAGCATCAAGAAAGAGGGCATGGAGAATTTAACACTCACAGGACATATTGAAGGCAAGAGAAGCAGAGAAAAAGCGAGTAACCCACTTGACGAGTTTGAGTGAATGGATAACAGAACAAGGACAAAGAAGGAAGGTAAAGGGTCAAAATGTTACTTAGAGCATCAAGAAAGAGGGCATGGAGAATTTAACAACAACATATTGAAGGCAAGAGAAGCAGAGGGAAACAGCGAGTAACCTATTTAACGAGTTTGATTTGGATAACAGAACAAGGACAAAAAGGATAAAGGGTCAAAAGTTTTAAGCATCAAGAAAAAAAATTTAACACTGCAGGACATATTTAGGCAAGGAAAAGCAGAGGGAACTTTAAACCTTGTTTCGAGTTTAGTGAATGGATAATAAAACAAAACACGAAGGTAAAGGGTCAAAAATTACTTAAGCATCAACAATGGATTTAACAATATTTGGCAAGAAAGCAAGGCCAAACAAGGAACAAAAGTTTGGTGAATGGATAACAGAACATTGGAAATAGGGAAAAAAAAAATTCAAAAGTTACTTAGAGCATCAAGAAAGAGGGCATGGAGAATTTAACACTGGTTACATATTGAAGGCAAGAGAAGCAGAGGGAAACAGCAAGAACCTATATTTAATAGTTTGATTGAATGGAAACAGAACAAGGACAAAGAAGGAAGGTAATGGGTCCATTACTTACCAAGAAAGAGGGCATGAAATTTAACACTCACAACATATTGAAGGCAAAAGAAACAGAGGGAAAACATCTGAACCACACGAGTTTGGAAATTGGACAAAGAAGAACAGGTTGGGTCAAAATTTACTTCTCAAAAAGGTATTACCATATTTATTGATTCAAATCAATGGGAGAATTTAATCAAAGTCTTAAGAAATATTGAAGGCAAGAGAAGCAGAAGGACAAACAAAGGAAAATAACCTAGTTACTTAGCAATATTAACAGTTTGAGGTACTGTTTTACAACAAATAGAAGCAAAACAGACAAAGAAGGAAGGAACAAGGATCAAAGAAAGGAAGGTAAAAAGTTAAGTTACTTAGAGCATCAAGAAAGAGGGCATGGAGAATTTAACACTACCTGTCATATTGAAGGCAAGAGAAGAGAGGGAAACAGCGAGTAATCCTAATGACGAATACTTTGAATAATGGATAACAGAACAAGGACAAAGAAGGAAGGTAAAGGGTCAAAAGTTACTTAGAGCATCAAGAAAGAGGGCATGGAGAATTTTTTCACTCATCTCACATATTCCGGGCAAGAGAAGCAGAGGGAAATATGCTAGTAAATGGATAACAGAAATAACGAGTTTGAGTTGAATGGATAACAGAACAATTCAGGACATATGAAAGAAGGAAGGTAAAGGTTTAAAAGTTTTTTAGGATACAAGAAAGATCATGGAGAATTTAACACTGAATGGATTATATTGAAGGCAAGAGAAGCAGAGGGAAACAGTTTAAAACGTTTGAGGAATGGATAACAGAACAAGGACAAAGAAGGAAGGTAAAGGGTCAAAAACTTAGAGACATCAAGAAAAAGGGCATGGAGAATTTAACAATTTAGAAGGACAAAAGAAGCAGTAATTCAACAGCGAGTTTTAACACTTGGTAACCCCAAGAGGACAGACAAGAGTTTTTTTATTTGGAGGAATGGATAACAGAACAAGGACAAAGAAGGAAGGTAAAATGTCAAAAAAGTTAAAGAAAGAAATAATGAATAAATTCATAGAAATATCAAGAAAGAAGGGAACCTGGACGAATTTAAATGGATACATAAGGACAAAGATTGAAGACAATAAAGTCCGAAAAAGATACAAATAATGTAAATAATTGAAGGCAATAAGCCTCACAACAAAACCCAAATGACAGATAAAACAAGTACAAAGAAGGAAGGTAAAGGGTCAAAAGTTACAAAAGAGAGGGCATGGAGAATTAAAAGTAAATATTGAAAAACCTAGCAAGGGAGCGATAACCAGGACATGATGAATGTATCTTTTAATAATATAGGAGGAAAACAATAACCCACAAAATTGAAGGTCAAAATTAGAAAGAACTTCAAGATAGAAAAACCGTTTTGAGGTATTAAGAGAATTTTATAAAGAAGGGAAATGGTAAAAGTTTCAAGATTAAGAGGGCATGGAAAAAAACCAAGGACATATTAACCACATTGTACGAATGTTTCATTGAATGGATTAGAAAAGGAAAAAGCTTAAAAACAAAACATTTATCAAATAGATGGAGAATTTCTCAACTTATTGAAGGCAAATTTTTTCTTTAACCTACTTAACGAGTTTGAGTGAATGGATAGCAGGATATTGATGGTAAAGGTAAAAAATTCCTTAGAATACCAAAAGATAGGAAGATGTTGTGAGACATGCCCGCTCATGTTCTGAAGAGTCATACCTTATAAACGAAATTGAAAGCTGTGAAATTGACAACTTTTCTCATACTGAAATTTAGACGAAATATCTGAAGCCAGGTAAAATATATTCCACTTGCTTTCAGAATGTTTTAAATCTTACCCAGAAATAATAGTCATAGCTGAACATTTTTGTTGTGGCAAAAGAGAAATGGACTCTTTGGTAAAAACCAGAAAAACTATTTTTGTCTTAAATTCTGTGCAGGTGAAGCCCATAAAAAGTGAGAGATGTGCGAGAAATCTAAAAATGGATAAAAACATAGACTCGAACTGTCATAAATTATCTGCAAAAGAGAAGGTATGAAACCCAAGAAAATCAATGAGGACATGTTACAGACACTTGTTGAGGACTCTACTTCATATTCAACTGTGAAGACGTAGACTGCCAAATTCAACCAGGATAACACAGAAGGTGACCCTCGGTCAGGTCGTCCAAAAACTTCAACCACTGACAAAAAAGTTGATGCCATTCACCATATGATTTTGGATGACAGAAGTCTTACTGTTCAGCAGAAGGTTCTGTTTTAAAAGACCTTGAGGATGAGTAAGTTGTCTGCAAGAAGGCTCCCAAGAATGCTGACACCAGAACAGAAGGTGAAAAAGGGCTGACATTGTTTCGTCCACCGCTAGGAAAGTTGGCTCCCTGTGCCGCACCAGGAAAATTTTCTCGCCGGAGTCGATCCTTCAAATCTACAAATCAACCATTCGCCCTTGCATGGAGTATTGCTGCCATATATGGTCTGGAACCCCTTCTGCTTGTCTTAAGGTCCTTGATAGGATCCAAAGACGGATATGCAATGTAACTGGCCCTGATCTGGCATCTCGTCTGCAGTTTCTCTCTCACAGACGGGCCGTTGCCTCCCTCTGTCTTTTTCACAGTAACTGCTCCGATGAGCTGCTTTCGCTGGTTCCCAGACTTCATGAATTTAAGCGTTCTACTAGGCTGGCATCTCGCTCTCACCCTTTCACTGTCGAAACAAATGTGGCCATCTCTTCTACTCTAATAGCACTTCTCGCCTGTGGAACTCCCTCCCCATTTCTTGTTTCCCTGATAGCTATAATCTCCAACTATTCAAATGTACCGTCAATCGACGTCTCCAGATGCCCTGATCTATCCCTTTACCTTCTCTTCATCCTTTCCTCTATCACTCCTCTTTGTTCTCGCTCCAACTCTCTGTAACCCCTTGCGTGCTAGTGGCTTTCCGCCTTGCTTGGGGTTGAATGCTTAAAAAAAAAGAAGATACAGGACACTTCTGACTCGCTTCCAGGCTGACCCTGAGGATTCCCACCGCAGATTAGCAACTCAAGATGAGACATGGGTTCACCACTTTGAACCTGAATCAAAGATTCAAAACAAAAAGTGAAAACTCTCTAGTTCTCTACTGACGAATAAATTTAAGCAGGCAGCATCTGTTAGAAAGGTAATGGCTTCTGTATTTTTTTTATTCTGAAGTTGTATTCATTAAGACAATTGAAGGAAGCAATTAAGTCGAAGTTGAAATATGTTTTTGAAAACAGATGGGCTCTTGCTCCAGGATAACGCGTCCGTTCACACAGCTCAGGTTGCTACCCGACTCCTTTATTCATCAGACTTAGCTCCATTTGACTTCTTCCAGTTTTCTAAACTGAAATCCCGCCTGCGTGGTCGCCATATCGAAAACAATGATATGATCACATGTCCTGTGGAGGAGTTTTTGGAGGACCACAATGCCATATATATTCCGTGATGGGATTGTGTTATTTAAATAATCGTTGGACCAAGTGCATTGATGTCATGGGGGACTATACTGAAAAATAGTTAAAAACTGTCTTGCTTCTCCAACTCCTTTTGAATGAGGCCTAGAAGTTTTTGTACGACCTTAGTAAGATATTTATAAAGCCGCCCGTTCTCATATCGGTCGATTAGTGAACTCACTTGTTTAATATTTAATATTTTTGTGATCATCAGACAAACTCGCTTAATTTATGCTTATTTGTGTTTGATTATGTTTGATGGTGGGAGGGGGAGTTTCTTCTGTGTTTGTTTGGGATGACACTCTCACATACATACATACAGGTGTAAGCATTTTAGTTCACACAAACATATCCATATGAACAATCCGAAGTTAGGCGCAGATACACATCCATGCGTTCGAGCATATATATATGTATTCGACTCTCCCGTCGATTTCGACGTATGAGGGTCAACAGATCAATTCCTAGGAAACCGACAGCCCGACAACAGCACATGAGATTTGATTATAGTGGTGAAGGTTTCGTGCAGGACCATCTACACTTTTTGAAGGGCCGAATACAAAGACCTTTGCACTACATGCCACAGTGTCCCCAAACGCCTGTTTTGAATTCAGAGTTGTCCTTCTCCCAGACTAGCTGTCATCCAAGGCTATAGAACCCAGTTTATCCATAGCTGGAGGAAGAAGAAGAGGATTACCACCTTTCCCAAGGGTATTGGCACGTAAGTAATGGATTCGACTGTAATTCGAACTCGGCTCTCCAATTCTTCAATCTTAGCCTCTATCCATTACTCCACCTCATTCATTCATTCATTCATTCATTCATTCATTCATTCATTCATTCATTCATTCATTCATTGATTTACATATTCTTGTTATTTTTATATATATATATATATAAATATATATATATATAATTATTTAATATATTGATATATATATATATTCTGTTGAAGATAATAATATATATATATATATATATATATATATATATATATATATATATATATATATATATATATATATATATATATATATATATATATATATATATATATATATAGCATTCTCTCAACAAGAAACAGGTGCAAAAATAAACACAAATAAATCCATTAAAAATAAACATTTGGGGATGATTGCAAAACAAACTAATATCCATATTGACTGAATATATATATATATATATATATATATATTTTATTTATGAAATGGATTAAGTCCGACAATTATTCAATATATTTTCTGTTTATATACATTATTTTTATTAGATACCATTTATTTAAGTAAATGCTGTTTTTTTAATAAATATATATATATATATATATATATATATATATATATATATATATATATATATATAAAAGTCCCAAAGCAAAATGTAAGACAAAAATTTAAATGAAAAATTCAGAATATGGGGATTACTTTACAATACATGGTAACATGAAAGAGATGGGAGTTGCAGTTAAAAGATGCCTTCCTAAACCTGAGCAAAATATTAAGAAACAAAAATATCGCGATGTTATGTCATATCAGTTCTCCTATATGACAGTGAATGGTGGGTAAACTTTCATTACAGATGAAGAAAGGACTTGAAGTAATAGAAATGTGGTTCTACAGAAGGATCCTGAGGATAACATGATTAATGACGAAGTTCTAGAGACAATGGGAACAACAAAGACACTTATATTTGTCACCGGGAAAAGATATTTAAAATTTGTGGGGCACATAATGAGGAAAGAGGGCTTGGAAAATGTGATACTCACAGGACAGATTGAAGGCAAGAGAGACAAAGGAAAGCAACGGGCAGTTGGCGATCTACAGTGAATAGATGGCGGTTTGGAATGGTTTGGGAGAGATTGTAAAAAGACAAAAAATATTAAGTGCTAGAAGGGATAGAAAAATGTGGAGAGCCATGATCACTGAAGAAACGCCGTACATAGAAGAAGAAGAAGAAGGAGGGAAGAAGAAGGGGGGACGAAGAAGAAGAGGAAGAGGAAGAAGATGAAAAAGAAGAGAAAGAAGGGAAGAAAGAAGTGGAGGAGAAGAGAAAGAAAGAAGAAGGTTTTTAGCTTGACTTATTTTTAAAATGTCCAGTCGTTATTGCAAATAAGTAAAGAAGTTTCAGTTTTAAATCTTATAACAATTATAGGAAGTTTATTGACGTTATTAATTGGGACGATGGCACATTAGCCAGGCCGCGACACTTCCTGCTACTTATTTTGGTTTTAATTTCAGAGGAGCTGATATATATATATATATATCAAATATGTGATTTATATTACAATGAATCATTCATACAAAAAGTAGATTAGTAAAGTTAATGATATAAAATGGCGAAATCCTTTCGCTAACAGGATGCTACCTGAATGTTACCAAAAACAAAATAATTTCCATGCCTGAAGATGACTGAACGTACAGTCGAAACTACTTGCGTATTTAAGGAAGACCTAATACACTTTATAATTTTAAAAACAAGGATTATAACATTCATCGAGTGATTGGTAGGTTAATGCATCTTTAAAATTTTGTTAGCGAAGGGATTTCGCCATTTTATATTATTAACTTTACTAATTTAATTTTGTATGAATGATTCATTGTAATATATAATCAGTATCACGATATGGAGAGGCAGTAAAGCCACTAAGACAGAAGGAATTACAGGGAGTGGAAGAATTAGGAACAGAAACATTAATAATGAGCTGGAAGAGGAAAGAGTAATCAAGTGAACAGTAGATAGCATTTGACATTGCATTTAAATTTTTGCAGATTATAATCGGCTGAAAAGCATGGAGCTGGAAGGGAGTTCCATAAGCGGGAAGTGCGAGAAAAGAAACTGTTAGTATAGAACTTATGGTTACATCTAACATCTCAACTGTAAATTGATGAGATCTCGACACCATTCTAACACTGATTAAATAAAAAAGTCAAGGCATCATGGCGAAGATGCCATGGAGTCGATTTCACAGAGCACTTGTTCGCGGGATGAAACTCCTTCCAGGAACCCAGACAAGGGTATGACGGAGAGCAGAGTCTCGTTTGGGAAGGTAGACAAACCCGACTTCGTGTACACGGAGTCTACGGGCAATTTTTGCCCGAGCCTACAGGCTCGGAACGTTCCCTGTTAAAAACTGGCCATGTGCCTTGTGGGAAGATTGGTAAATAGAAAGGCTTTCGTCCCGTGATGAACTAATATGGCTCGTAGCAATGACTATGATTGTGTACATGTTATATGAATATTTAATTCAGAATTATTAAATGCTAAACACTGTAATTACGTTGGTATATCAAAGTTCGAGTGAATTTATTTCTCACCGATGAAATACGGAGAGAAAGTGGGTTGTTTGCTGCAATGTAAGTGTCAGGTCGGGTCCTTGCTGTGAAGATTGGGGGCATACAGTCAGTCAGTTATGTACCATGTGTGATACACGCTTAGGCGATCAAGTATCTTTCGATACATGACTGACGAGGTAGATTTTTCCCCAAAGTAGGTTGCCATTTCTTTCTGCGGTAGACCAGTTGCCATCCATCGCTATAGAACACGGTCTGTCTTGTTATTTAACCATAGCTTTTGAAGAAAAGGATTCATACCTTTCTCAAGGGTATTAGCACGTAAGTGAATTTAATGGATTCGACTGGAATTCGAACTTGGCTCTCCGATTCTTCAATCCAAGATGCTATCCATTACACCACAGAAACATTATAATAAGCGGGGAGAAGAAAGAGTAATCAGGAGGATAGTAGATAGCGATTGATATTGTATTTAAATTTTTGCAGATTAAAATTGGCTTGAAAACATGGAACCGGGGGGGGGAGTTTCTCCAGAGGGAAGTGCGAGAAAAGAAACAGGGTAGAATTTACGGCTACATCTAGCCAGATCAAATGAAATTGATGAGATCTCGAGGCCTGTATAGTACTGCGCTTAAATTTAAAAAGTCTACGTACCATAGTGAAGCGCTCATCTAAACAATTAGCATGAAAAGTCGGAATGCTGACCTGCCAGATGAAGACCACTAATATTGCTGATTATTCTTTGGATTTTCTTAAGGAGCTCAAGGTGAATAACAAGGGCACCGGTCCATATGTAGCAGCAATATTCTAAGCATGGACGAATGGTAGACTTATGGATATGTATGATAGATTCACTAAGAAAGAAATGAATGGATTTCAGTGCTAGAAGGTTCAATGTATTTCGACTTCAGAGTCTCTGAACGAGATTGGATAAGTTAAAAAGAATGGACGGCGTTTTGTTCAATGCAGCAAACCAAAAACCCGTTTTAATCTCGTTCATAGATTTAGAAATCAAACCCTTTTACTTTCGACAGCAATCCCATATTGCCAAATCATAATCTTATTCATAAATATTTTATCAAAACACTTCTTCGCTGCAACTGTCCTGTCTACTCGTTTCATAACCTTTTAAAACTTGATCATAGAAAAAGAAACGACTGGCATTTAACGCTTAAAAAAAACAGGGCCGGTATGTACTACTCTCCACCCCACAGGAGAGGGGGAAATGATTGCGGGCCCTGGGCAGTGCTTTGTGATATTCACTATCTTATCAACATTTGCTTTTTTTTCTACCTAGAAATACGTTACAAATTAAACTATGCACAACTTACTATTAAAAGATTAACAATTTTCACTGATTTTGATGTCATTCATTGTCCTTTTGTTATTCGACCAAATCCGTCAATTTGTTTTGCTGATGCCAAGTCCCGAAAAAACACTAAATAAAATTCATTATTTTTTTTATCCATAATGTTGTATTTTGTGTCAAAATTATTCAACTTTTTAACAAGAAAAATCTCAAGTTGATGTTAAAAATTGCCGTAAAACATTATTGATTTATTAAAGATAGAATAATCTATTATGACAGGTCTCTAATTTGTATTTAATACATTGTATTTATGTTGAATATTTTGGTTTTATTTTATTTTCGTTATTATCCTCCCCCCATTTCATGCCATATACTATTGTGGCAGACTTCACCGCATTAATTTAACTTCAGATTAGGAAACTGGGCCGACACAGAAAAGGATAAGCAAAAGACATTGTTACACATAAAATATGTATTTAACAAGATGTACAATATCAAACAACGATGTGAAAGAAAGCGAGAATTTAAGTAAGAAAAGGTTGAATAAAACAAGAGTTGTCTCTCTTTTACTATTATTTTTGTATTTCAAAGTTCACTGGAAGAATGTTTATGAGAGTCACTTATAATAATTGTTCTTGAAAGATTTGCCGTGTTAGAAAAGATTATGTGAGTATATACAAGGTATGTTCAGCATGTAGGGGTGTGTGTGAGTGAGAAGTTTGGCGCATGGTTTCAACTGTCGTGGATTCGTTTGGCAGCTGAATTCTCACTAATTAGCTAAGAAACATTCTTGCTTAAATAAGTGACTGTAGGCTCCAGATCGCTGCGCGGGAATAATTATTCTTCACGTGCAGACGATCTGATTGGTTGGTATTTACCAATCAGCGAGCGAGCTTTGGGGAGACTTAAGAAAGCTTCTGTGATCCGTTTCTCCCAAAAGTGCACAAAACTGACTACATGAAAATAGAGCGATTACAAAATTGTCGCATTGCTGCGATTTGTAAATTGTCTATAATAACGTAGTGGTAATTAATTAACCAATGAATGCTTGGCGTTGTATGTGATTTGTATTTTTGTATGTATGTATGTATGTATGTATGTATGTGCGTAATAGATCCGCACACTGTTATATATTGTTTCTGTTTATTATGTCATGGGTATTTTAGTAGGAATCCAGTGAAGATGGCAGTATTGTGGTGTATGTTGGATCGAATGGTGATGAATGAGTTCTTGTGGTGAATAAGTAAATTGTAATAAATGAATGGATTGCGAATTAAATTAGCTAGGTTTAGGATAGTCAGTGTTGACCAGCCTCAACCCACTTCCCCTTCGGCCTTGTGCCAAAATTGTAATTATATTGCAATAAATTATCATTTTATTTATTCTAAATTTTCTAATTGCTCACCTATATTGCATAAGATCAATTATTGTAGATATTTAGGTTACAATAAAATTAGAATTTTATATGACTGTAGTAGAATGGTGGCCCGTATCATAGATTCGGGGGTGGTATGTCATAGAATCGACAGTGGGGAGCAAAACCTCCTTGCACCAGCTCTGGCAACTACCTAAGATCTTGGCTTGAAAATCTTCATATACGTAATCATAGAAGCAATTACTGGTATTTTAGTCGAAACACCAACCCCGTATCACAGCTACAATTTTATCTAAAATTGTTTATAGAAAGAGACATGATTGACAATTTGATCAGAGAAGTTAGTCTGGTATTCAACACGATTTTTAAAAAATCGAAACTTTTACATAGAAAAAATGACTTATATTTCATTTTTAGACATTGAAAGAATACAATATCTCAGCTTGAAAATATTCATTCTAAACATCATCATCGAAGAAAAGCTAACATTTTATTCATAGAAGCAATCTCGTATCTCGGCTTGAAAATGTTCTTTCAAAATTCGATTATAGTATAGTGTCCCACAACTTCCCACAAAAAAACAGGAAACTTTAGATTTATCTTATGATGAAAAAAATTAACTAACATATAAAAAATTAACTATATATTTTACTATATGAATGAAGTAACAAATTAACTAACATATAAATTTTTAACCATTTGTTGTTGCAGGATGCTGCAGTTATCAAATTTTCAATGCGACGTGATTGTTCTCATTAACAAAGGACATCCAACTTGGGGACTGAAAAAATACCAAGAAATTTTGCCAGAGTTCTTTTGTTTGAAGACCACATCTAATATTTATGTTTTTGTTCTGTTTTAAGCAACTAAATTTCTATCCTTTGCTTTTGTTTCCAATACCTGTAACAAAAATTCCAACAATTAAATAAACTCTACCAAATTTCCTGTTTTTTTTTTGTAGGGCATTTTTGTAGAATAAAATGACTGGATATTTTAGTCACTGCAATCCCTATTGTTTCGGCTTCAAAATCGTTATACGAAACTTGATCATAGAAAAAGAAATTACTAGCATTTTTTTCGGTACATTAACACAGTATGGCGGCTTCCAAATCTATTTCTGAAACTTTATCACAGAGAAGAAATGACTGGTATTTAATCCCAGCATCAACGCAGCATCTCAGTTTCAAATTCTTATTTTGAAACTTGATCGTAAAAGAAAAAAAAAAGGACTTGCACTTTAGTCATTGTTACAATCAGTGTTTCTGTTGATTTTCGTAACTTTATCGCAGAATAACCGTCTGGCATTTTAATCACTCCAACAACCCAATTGGTTTGATGTATTATGCGTTGGATGGCACCAGATTAAAAGCAGAAACACAGGTCAAGCTTGACATGCGTTTATTTACAATAAAACTAGGGGAACCGGAAGTGGATATCCTAAGCGGGGGGATATTAGAGGGTAGGAGGAGTATTTTGCCGAGTTCATACGTGAGACAGGGGGGCTAATACAACACCAATGTCTCAGATTCAAAGTCGTTTTAAGAAACTTGATCACAGACAAAGAAATTTTCACCATTTCATAATATTCGTTTTTTAAAAAGCGGTATGTCAAAAGGACGGTTATTCCTTTGACACCGCTATTATTGTATACACTTTTAACTCCTTCGGCAATGTTTATTTACAAGATTATAAAAATATGTGAACAAAACACAATGCGATATTTATGATTTAGCTTTTATAAAGGAGTATTATTTACCTTTTTATAAAGAGATAAACTTGAAAAGAAAAATTTATAAAAATACAAAATATATAAAAACTAGAATGCAATATTTATTATTTACCATTTTATAAATAACTATGAAAACAAGATTTTTTATTCAATCTAATAAATAAATAGTGTTTAACATATTTGTTGTCAATTCTCAAGAATAAAGAAAATGTATAAATACACTTCATGAGTTCGGATTCTATAAAAATTATATTTATTGCTTTAGAAAAATAAACTAAGACGCTAGGGGTTACTGAATGTGATAAAAAAGCAAAACTTTATTAGGGAGAGAGGACAATAAAAGAACAGCATTCAAGCAGACAAAAAATGATGATTAACATTGGATTTCAATTTTGAAGTTCAAATTCGACTGGAAAACAAGAGAGTTCCAAAAGTGACAAGTGCGAGAGAAGAAACTCTTAGCATAGAACTTCAGCCACAATTAGTGTTGTGGCCTTGTTAGGGCCAGAAATAAAGACACAAAAGAGGAATTGAGATAAACAAATAGATTAACAGAAACAGTAATACAAACATATACAAACGAGAGAGTGTTACAGCAAGAATGTTCAGTGCGACTGTCAGAGCTGACTGCTGGAAATTTCCCTCTCCAAAAGGCAATACCTGCTCCTATTTATAGCTGGAAGAGTCCATGCGTGCATGGGTAGATTACCATAACAATTAGCCATTTCAACTGTAAAATGGTGAGACCATGCCGCCAACTTAAACTCTCTTAGTAACCCCTTGCATTTTAGTGGCTTTAATCCCCTTGCTTGGTGTAAGATGATTAAACATTCTCTGAAGGTTAATTAGATTGACAGACATCTGAAGAAGGCCGCAGAGGACTTCAGCCAAAGTATTGTGATAGCAACAACAAAGATGAGGACCTTAAATATCGCAATCGTTCAAATTTAAAAAAAAAAAAAAACTAAAAAAGTACGGATTATAAAAAATGAGTCGACCGTAGTCAGAATTATCGTGTCAATGCGAACGACCTTTTCCCTAGCTGCATCGTATGTGCTTTTCCAAGGCTACAGTTTTGAATTTTTCCCTTCTTTAAACTGGCAGTCATCCAAGGCTATACAAGCCAGTCTGTCCTCATGTTTACAACGGTATTAGCACATAAGTAAATATAATGAACTCGACTGGAATTAGAACTCGTCTCCCCGATTCCCCAATCTGAGCCGTACTAGTACATATTTTCGAATTAATTGACCTGCGTTAATAAGTTAACACTGCTCATTGCCTCACATAAATAATAGAACATTATAGTCTTGATTGCGAAGAAAGGTAGAAGAAAACGAAAGATGAAAATAAAAAAGATGAAAAATGGAAGAAAACTAAAAATGAAAACTGGAAAAAAAACCCCCCAAAAAACAAAAGATGAAAAATTTAAAAATGAACGATTGACGAAAACTAAAGAAAAAGATGAAAGACGGAAAAAAACGAAAGATGAAAGATGAAAACAAAAGTGGAAAGATGGAAAATGGAAGAAAACGAAAGATGAAAATGTAAGAGGAAAGACGGAAGATACACTAAAGTCGCTGTTTCGTTTTAGGGAAAAGAAACAAATCGAGGAAAGATGATAGATGAAAGAAAGCGAATGATGAAGGATGAATGATTCAAGAAAACTAAAGATGAAAGATGGAAGAAAACGAAAGATTATGGATGAAAACGAAAGGTGTAAGATGGAAAATGGAAGAAAACGAAAGATGAAAGATGGAAGGAAACGTATTATGAAAGATGAAAACGAAAGATTAAAGAAGAAAAATTGAAGAAAACAAAGATGAAAACGAAAGAGGAAGAATAGAAGACACACGAAATACGTTTTGGTTTTAAGGAACAGATACAAAAAGAGGAAAGATGCAAAATGGAAGAAAACGAAGGATGGAAAAACAACGAAAGCTGAAAGATGCAAAATGGAAGAAAACGAAGGAGGGAAAAACAACGAAAGCTGAAAGATGCAAGATGGAAGAAAACGAAGGATGGAAAAAACAAAAGCTGAAAGATGCAAGATGGAGGAAAAATAGGATGGAAAAACAACGAAAGCTGAAAGATGCAAGATGGAGGAAAACGAAGGATGGAAAAACAACGAAAGCTGAAAGATGCAAGATGGAGGAAAACGAAGGATGGAAAAACAACGAAAGCTGAAAGATGCAAGATGGAAGAAAACGAAGGATGGAAAAACAACGAAAGCTGAAAGATGCAAGATGGAAGAAAACGAAGGATGGAAAAACAACGAAAGCTGAAAGATGCAAGATGGAGGAAAAGAAAAGATGGAAGATACTCCAAAGACGCTGTTTGGCGTTAGGCAAAAGAAACAAACAAACAACACATACATAGAAAGAAAAGGAATATAGATAAGGTTAAAACACTCTCATATGTTTAACGTTAACTTCAATGAAATGGAAAAATAAAACTTTTCTGGAAAAAAGAGGCTACAAAAGAAAAAAGTCTTTTCATTTGTACCTTTTTACTTCTTTAAATAACATATTCATACTGATGACTATTACTGCAATATTTTATTAAAGTTATTAAGCTAACATATTACCAAAAAGGTGAAAATAGTCACAAAGTTTAAATATTAATATCTCGGTTGTTTTTTTCACCTACAAAGCTAAGTTATATACCATTTTAAAATACTTGGATAGATCTAAAAGATAATGTTGTAGTTACCTCCCCCTTAATTCCCTAATTGTTCACTAGGAGTCGCTCTCCCTACACTATAAATACTGGGCGACATCTTGCTTCGTTCTCTTTTCTACTTTGCATTTCAGCAGACACATTTAAAAATGTGATGTCTCGTAGAGATCAGCGTTTTTGCCCACTTGTGGGAAAACGCCATGGAACACACATACACGTACGTAAGAACATTCAACAAAATACAAACTCTTTACGTCCACACACAAATGTTGATTTCTTTGTCACTTGTAAATTCGTTGTTTAATACATATATTTGTTGGCATATATATATCGGTCTTGTTTGTTTTCTTTACATCTTCGGTTGGACTCAACTTGAGTCCTCCATATTCTTGTAGTTGGACCTTCTAGCAGGAATAAATAGCACGTGTTTCTAATTCAACAACACGTAAGCAAACAGTCCTCTACAATAATCTATTTATTCTTTTGTTTAAAGGTAGATAAGATAATTTGATCTTGATCTTAACACTTGACCTTTAATTTCTCAAAAAGAATGTTTTTGATTTTTTTAAAAAAAATTGACGACAAATTTGTCTGCCTTATGGCAAGATACGAACAAAATTATGTGACGGACTTTTGACTGTGGCCTGAATTACAAGAGTTTTATTGAGTTGGGCCGAATTCAAAATGGCGTTTTTTACTAGTTGCCACTATATGTTTACATTTTCATATTCCTCAATATGGTCAAGTTGTATATCTTTAGAAATCTCTTTTAATGCTGATTAATATTTACATAAGACTTATCATCATGAAATCAACAGAATCTGTTATTTGTAATTAAATGTTGCCTAATTCGGTGGAAATTAAACAACCTTATTTTGATTTTGTTTACATTTTTATTATATGATTTTTATATAAAAAAGTGACATAATGAATTGATATTTATGACTTTTTTTTCCAGAATTCACCTTTTTGGCAAAGGTCAAAGGGTCATACATCGGGAATCCTTTGACCTAGAGATGATGATAGGTATCATTCTATTCATATCATGAAGCTTTATAAGTGTACCAAATTTGAAAAATATCTGTGTCTGTGATATTTGACCCTCGTTGATTCGACACGAAATGACTCAAGCGTCTTATATTTGAATGGTTTCGAAAAGAGACTAAATGAACCTGAATATTTTTACGTTGACTCATACATTAATAAATATTTTCAAATTATGTATGTTAAAGATACTCAGGACATGCATAGTTTAAATAATTAGGCACGTCTAAAAGTTGCGCGGGTGTTGTTTAATTTTGTGCGTCCATGTAAAGCCATACTTTTATTCTTATCAGTTGGGTATTGTATTTTCTGTCACCTTCTAACTTTCTCTTCTTACATAAGACCCCATTCCTTTAATTTCGTGTTTTTTTTCTGTCTCTACCATTACCTCTCGCTCATTCTCGTATCTTTCTTTCTTTTTGATTCTCCATTTTCTATACGACTCATATTGCTCCTTTTATCCATCTTGAACTTCGTTTCTCCTTTTTCTTCAGCGTGTCTAATCAGACAATGCCCTTACACTATTCCAACAAACAATACAGACAATCGACAACATTCTCCTCCCCCGCTACACCTTTACTGCAGCTGTGTTCTCATCATCTGTCGTTCACTCATCCCTTCCATTGTCTTTCTCTTCCTCTGTGCTGACATCTGGCTTCTCAGTTCGACAAGGCTCTCTTAACACACACCCTGATTCACTTATTTCTTTACCAAAAATATAGCGCATTCAGTCTAAACGATTGTCCGTTGAGTGTAAAGAGTTCGTACTTTAAACGTCTGATTCCTTCAAAGCTCTGCCCTTTCTTCTGAAAGTTAAACCCTGTTTCGTGTCTTTTCGTCTGAAGTATCTTGTATTAGGATTGGTTTTTCTCTTTCTTTTGCGCTTCAAGCAATCCACAGCTTGAAGCTTTTTATGTTCTTGCTTGTTGTCGATTGAGTATCAATACGCAAGATTGTTTGTTCATTTACTTAAAGTCGAGCATCCTTAACAGCAATTCCTTAAATACCAGCCATAAAGAATAACACCAGAACACCCCGACGTTGTTTAATGGTTAGCAAGCTGGTCTCGCTAGAACTACTCTCACTGGGTACCCCCAACTTTCATGATAAAGAATAACACCCTTCTTCTATAGTGCGCAGTTTCCATTCAGGATGTGGGCGATAATGGTTCTCCACAATTTCTTGATTTTTGTAGCCCTTAGTAAATTTTGTATTTTTTCTGTCACTCCTAATCCATGTTTTGCCAAACTCGTTAGGCTATGCACTGCTTCCATCTGACCCTTTTGTCTTTAATATGCAATGCGTGTGTCAAATTCACTAAGCCTTCTTTCCTTTTTATGTTACATAGAAATTTCAACTATCTCTTTCTGATTTTAAGTATAAGTATATACTTCTTCTTGATCTTCTATGTAGCAAGTCCCTTCAGCAGGTGGGCGATCATGGCTCTCCACAGTTTCCCATTCTTTGTAGACCTTAGTAAATTTTGTATTTTTTCTGTCTCTCCTAATCCCTGTTCTGCCAACTATTTACACGAGCACGTCCTCTTCCGTCTATGCACTGCGTCCATTGTGGGCGTGGGTAATCATGGCTCTCCACAATTTCCTGTCGTTTGTAGCTCTTAGTAAAGTTTGTATTTTATATACCCTAATTCTTGTTCTGCCAACCATTTACACAAGATCGTTCTTCTTCTTCTTCTTCTTCTTCTTCTTCTTCTTCTTCTTCTTCTTGTCGTGTCCTTTCAGAATGTAGACGATCATGGGTCTCCACAATTTCCTATCTTTTGTAGCCCTTAGTAATTTTTGTCTTTTTTTTGTCATTCCTAATCCCTATTCTGCCAACTGTTTATACAAGCTCGTTTTCTTGGTTTTCAATCATGGCTCTCCACATTTTCCTTTATTTTGTTGTAAAGTTTATCTTTTTGCTATCACTCCTAATCCCTATTCTGATAGCCATTTATCCGAGCTCGTTAGATATGGATATGCGCTGCTTTCCCCTGCCTTCCATAATCCTGTGAGTGCTTGATTTTCCAAGCCTTCTTTCCTCATTATGTATCCCAGAAATTTCAACTGTATCTTCATGGTGCTAAGTAAAAGTGATCATTTTGTTTCCATTTTCTGTAAAACTGCTCGTTGCTCACATAGTCAGTTCATAGTATCCTCATCATCCTTCTGTAGAGCGATTGAATAAAACTGTTAGATTTTCATGCATGTGAAATTTTTCATGTGGATTATTTTTCACCCCAATCCTATGCCATAATGATGCAATACAAAAATAGCAAATCTTTGGTTAAATCCCCAGACGGAGACACTAACTTCTTCGACATCAAAACAGGAGTCCTCCAGGGTGACACCCTTGCACCTTTTCTCTTCGTTATCACCCTTGACTACATACTGGCAACTTCCCTCGACAAACATCATCATCTAGGCTTTACCTTATCACCAAGACCCTCAAGTCGATATCCAGCAAAAAAGTTGACTAATACTGACTATGCAGATGACCTGGCTATAACTGCAGACTCTATTAACAATTCCCCTACATCATCCAGTAAATATTGCCAATGACGTTGGACTTTATGTCAAAGGTTCTAGAATTGAATTCATGGACTTCAACTAGCAAGGATCAATATAAACTCTCTTAGGTCAATTAATAAAATCTGTCAAATCTTTTACATATCTAGGAAGTGAGATACATTCTACTGAAAAGTGATGTGAATAAAATGGGTGTAATCTGGAAATCTGATCTACCAGACTGTTACAGTTTTTTGTGTATATTATGTAACTAGTGAGCCAGTTCGAATGACACGACTCACTTTATAGTCTACCAATGGAAGGTTAAGCAATCAGAAGCCGCAGAACATTCTATCCGTCGTGTATAAAGGCGGCCATTTTTGTTTAACCTAGCCGAATGACCAGTGCCAACTTGTCAGGCGAAGATAACAGAAGGAAGAACTACGCTCTGCTACGATATCCACTGCGAACCTGAACTACGCTTTCCTACTGTCTCCGAAATATTCACTGCTAACCTCTGGATTCTATACTCGAAGACGACCGTCATGAATTTGTAACACAGACAACCTCAAGCGGAGAATTCTCTCGAGCCAATGTAGAGGTGGTGTTAATGTATGGTGCTACTGCTTGGACATTAACTAAAACCCTAGAGTCTAAGCTTGATGGAACCTACACTCGGATGCTGAGAGCTATACTTAAGATCTCTTGGAGGCAACATCCAACTAAATCACAACACTATTGACCTAACACTGATCTTTTTACAATCTTACACGAACTCAGAATGCGTATTGCGGGACACTGCTGGCGATCAAAACAAGAAATCGCTAGCGATCTACTGCTCTGGACACCTATCCACGGAGCAAGAAGAGTTGGTCGCCAAGCAGCCACCTACACTGGATACCGAGTTCGAATTTCAGTCGAATCCATTACATTCACACGTGCTAATACCCTTGGGAAAGGTGTGAATTCTCTTCTTCTCCCTCAGCTATAGATAAATAGCAGGGCAGACTGGGTTCTATAGACTTGGATGGCAACTGCTCTAGGAGAAGGACAACTCTGAATTCAAAACCTGCGGAGCGTCGTTTGGGGACAGAGATCTTGTGACACGTAGTGCACCAGGTCTCTGTATTCGGCCCTTCAAAAAGTGTGGATGGTCCTGCACGAAAACTTCACCACTATAATCAAATCTCATGTCCTGGTGTCGGGCTGTCAGTTTCCTCGGAACTGATCTGCTTGACCCTCATACGTCGAATTCGACGGGAGAGTCGAGTATATATATATATATATATATATATATATATATATATATATATATATATATAGGATGTGTTGGATAAATTATCATCTAAATTACGCAAAAATGAAAATAACACTGACATCTCATTTTAAAAGATTTATTTAACAAAGTTACACAAAAATATCTTGAAATAATAAAGAGTAAATTTATTCAATAAAATCGCCATTGGCTTCAACCACAACCTATGGACCACTTCAGAATTTCTTGCAATTCTTCTGGACAGTCTCCTTGTTTAAGTTGGTGAATGCTGCTATAATGCTTGCATTCAGTTCATCTTTGGGGATACAAGGAGTTTTGTTGGTTTGTCGCTCGACTGCACCCCGCATATAATAATCAAGGGGATTGCAATCTGAGGAGTCAGGTGGATAGATGTAAGCATGGATGTAGTCGCAGAAATTGTATGACAGCCATGACTCAATTCTCCTGATTGTGTGGAATCGTGCAGAGTTCTGTTGACACTAGTTAATCGACGAGGTCTAATTCTACTTCACGAACAATAGTCGGCCACATGTTACCAAGGATGACACAGTAGAAGCTCACTAACTTTGGATACGAGACTTTGCCACATCAGTCCACATTTCTTTGATCTCTTGCACAATGACTGCCACTTTTCAAGCATCTTTTCAATTTTTTAAGCCAAAAAACATTGCGTTGCAGTCATTGCATTCAAAGATTTCTTGGTCTCCAAACAATTATCGTAAGGGCATAAATAAAATTGCGACTCGATGGTAGAAATGGATAGAACTCCAGGCTTCCTAATAATGCATTTAAACAGTTGTTAAATAAGTGAAAATAGGAATCTTGAATATCTTATTCTGTCGTCTGGTTACTTACCTTTTACATCCGGTCGCAAGGATTCTGATTGAGAGCTTTTGAGGAACGTGGAATCACCTCTTAACTGCTGTTGTTTCCTGGTTCATCCTGACCCAGGGTGGTAGCTCTTGTTAGGGTCCCAGCTATGGGCAAATAGTGAACACCCAAACTGGGGTCAAAGCATGAAAATGCAAAATACATTAGAAAAAAATATACTAGCTATATATGTTTTTTGAAAAAGAATTACCAAAGCTGACAAGAAAATAGGATAGCGGCATTAAATGACCCATAAGGCGTTGATATGCCGTTAAACAAACCAAAGTAGAATGACTTACTGTTTAAATATTAGGCTGTCCACAAAGTCCTGACTCACTTAAGGAGCGGAAAGTGAACAATAAATTTTTTATGGAGCAACACTAAAATTTATTCTTCAAAATAATGTCCAACATTCTCGACGATTGGAATCTGTCCCAGATACCCGTCCGCTGGCTTTGAATTCAAAAACTGTAAACAAGATTTCTTCCTTTCATCAGAAGTGTTGAATCCCTAGTCGCAAATGAAGTGTGCCATTGTGCGGAATAGGCTAGAGTCACTTAGAGCAGCATCGGATGTGAAAGAATCTCAACATCATCCAACTGGTTTGAACTTCTCCAGAGTAAACCTGGCAGTATGTGGCTTTGTATTGTCTTGCTGAAACAAACCCGACATCCACTGACCAAAGCAGAATACATGTTCTTTAGGTTTTCGTACAAGTGGCTTAGTTGCTGGCAATAAAGTTTAGCACTGGTGGCGCGGCCGAGTGGAACAAGCTGGAAATGCAGTACATCTTGGAAATTGCACCAGAGGGAGATCAATATTGTTGGATTATTTCCACTTCCTAAGTGAGTCAGAACTTTCTGGCCAACGTAATAAATGAATACAGAAATAAAAAGGGATTCTAAAATCTGACTTATTTCATCAGTAATAACGGGAGGAAATCGTTATTTTGAAGGCAATAAGGTGGAATTGGACAAAAATAATTTAAGATAATAAGAAGCAAGAAGAAGGTATTATATTGAAAGAAAAAAGTGAAAAAATTATTTCTCTAAGAAGGAGGAAGCGATATTTTGAGGAAGATAAGACGGACATGGCTGGAGGTCTTCATTTAAAGTCATAAGACTGAAGAGAGGCACATGATTTTGAAGTCAAGATAAATCGGAAAGAAAACACTACACTGTGGGCTATAAGCAAGTGAACGCGGGTTATTGGTAAAAATAAGGTGGAGGTCTTACTTTTAAAGTGATAAGACTGACGAAAGGCACATGATTTTGAAGTCAATATAAATCGGAAAGAAAACATACACTGTGGGCTATAAGCAAGTGAACGCGGGTTATTGGTAAAAATAAGGAGGAGGTCTTACTTTTAAAGTGATAAGACTGACGAGAGGCACATGATTTTGAAGTCAATATAAATCGGAAAGAAAACACTACACTGTGGGCTATAAGCAAGTGAACACTTAAGTTATTGGTAAAAATAAAAAAAGGTCTTACTTTTTAAAGTGATAAGACTGACGAGAGGCACATGATTTTTGAAGTCAATATAAATCGGAAAGAAAACACTACACTGTGGGCTATAAAAACAAGTGAACGCGGGTTATTGGTAAAAATAAGGGGAGGTCTTACTTTTAAAGTGATAAGACTGACGAGAGGCACATGATTTTGAAGGCAATATAAATCGGAAAAAAAAACACTACACTGTGGGCTATAAGCAAGTGAACGCGGGTTATTGGTAAAAATAAGGTTGAGGTCTTACTTTTAAAGTCATAAAACTGACGAGAGGCACATGATTTTGAAGGCAATATAAATCGGAAAAAAAACACTACACTGTGGGCTATAAGCAAGTGAACGCGGGTTATTGGTAAAAAATAAGGTGAGGTCTTACTTTTAAAGTGATAAGACTGACGAGAGGCACATGATTTTGAAGTCAATATAAATCGGAAAGAAAACACTACACTGTGGGCTATAAACAAGTGAACGCGGGTTATTGGTAAAAAATAAAATTGGAGGTCTTACTTTTAAAGTGATAAGACTGACGAAAGGCACATGATTTTGAAGTCAATATAAATCGGAAAGAAAACACATACACTGTGGGCTATAAGCAAGTGAACGCGGGTTATTGGTAAAAATAAGGAGGAGGTCTTACTTTTTTAAGTGATAAGACTGACGAGAGGCACATGATTTTGAAGTCAATATAAATCGGAAAGAAAAACACTACACTGTGGGCTATAAGCAAGCGAACGCGGGTTATTGGTAAAAAATAAGGTGGAGGTCTTACTTTAAAGTGATAACACTGACGAGAGGCACATGATTTTGAAGGCAATATAAATCGGAAAGAAAACACTACACTGTGGGCTATAAGCAAGTGAACGCGGGTTATTGGTAAAAAATAAGGTGGAGGTCTTTTTGACTTTTAAAGTGATAAGACTGACGAGAGGCACATGAATTTGAAGTCAATATAAATCGGAAAGAAAAACACTACACTGTGGGCTATAAGCAAGTGAACGCGGGTTATTGGTAAAAATAAGGTGAAGGTCTTACTTTTAAAGTGATAAGACTGACGAGAGGCACATGATTTTGAAGTCAATATAAATCGGAAAGAAAACACTACACTGTGGGCTATAAACAGGTGAACGCAGGTTATTGGTAAAAATAAAATGAAGGTCTTACTTTTAAAGTGATAAGACTGACGAGAGGCACATGATTTTGAAGTCAATATAAATCGGAAAGAAAACACTACACTGTGGGCTATAAGCAAGTGAACGCGGTTATTGGTAAAAAAAAAATGGAGGTCTTACTTTTAAAGAGATAAGACTGACGAGGGGACATGATTTTGAAGGCAATATAAATCGGAAAGAAAACACTACACTGTGGGCTATAAGCAAGTGAACGCGGGTTATTGGTAAAAATAAGGTGGAGGTCTTACTTTTAAAGTGATAAGACTGACGAGAGGCACATGATTTTGAAGGCAATATAAATCGGAAAGAAAACACTACACTGTGGGCTATAAGCAAGTGAACGCGGGTTATTGGTAAAAATAAGGTGGAGGTCTTACTTTTAAAGAGATAAGACTGACGAGAGGGACATGATTTTGAAGGCAATATATATCGGAAAGAAAACACTACACTGTGGGCTATAAGCAAGTGAACGCGGGTTATTGGTAAAAATAAGGTGAAGGTCTTACTTTTAAAGTGATAAGACTGACCAGAGGCACATGATTTTGAAGGCAATATAAATCGGAAAGAAAACACTACACTGTGGGCTATAAGCAAGTGAACGCGGGTTATTGGTAAAAATAAGGTGGAGGTCTTCATATTAAAGTGATAAGTCTGACGCGAGGCACATGATTTTGAAGTCAATATAAATCGGAAAGAAAACACTACACTGTGGGCTATAAGCAAGTGAACGCGGGTTATTGGTAAAAATAAGGTGGAGGTCTTACTTTTAAAGTGATAAGACTGACGAGAGGCACATGATTTTGAAGTCAATATAAATCGGAAAGAAAACACTACACTGTGGGCTATAAGCAAGTGAACGCGGGTTATTGGTAAAAATAAGGTGGAGGTCTTACTTTTAAAGTGATAAGACTGACGAGAGGCACATGATTTTGAAGGCAATATATATCGGAAAGAAAACACTACACTGTGGGCTATAAGCAAGTGAACGCGGGTTATTGGTAAAAATAAGGTGGAGGTCTTCATATTAAAGTGATAAGTCTGACGAGAGGCACATGATTTTGAAGTCAATATAAATCGGAAAGAAAACACTACACTGTGGGCTATACGCAAGTGAACGCGGGTTATTGGTAAAAATAAGGTGGAGTTCTTACTTTTAAAGTGATAAGACTGACGAGAGGCACATGATTTTGAAGGCAATATATATCGGAAAGAAAACACTACACTGTGGGCTATAAGCAAGTGAACGCGGGTTATTGGTAAAAATAAGGTGGAGGTCTTACTTTTAAAGTGATAAGACTGACGAGAGGCACATGATTTTGAAGGCAATATAAATCGGAAAGAAAACACTACACTGTGGGCTATAAGCAAGTGAACGCGCGTTATTGGTAAAAATAAAATTGGAGGTCTTACTTTTAAAGCGATAAAACTGACGAGAGGGACATGATTTTGAAGGCAATATAAATCGGAAAGAAAACACTACACTGTGGGCTATAAGCAAGTGAACGCGGGTTATTAGTAAAAATAAGGTGGAGGTCTTCATTTTAAAGTGATAAGACTGACGAGAGGCACATGATTTTGAAGGCAATATAAATCGGAAAGAAAACACGACACTGTGGGTTATAAGCAATTGAACGCGGGTTATTGGTAAAAATAAGGTGGAGGTCTTACTTTTAAATTGATAAGACTGACGAGAGGCACATGATTTTGAAGGCAATATATATCGGAAAGAAAACACTACACTGTGGGCTATAAGCAAGTGAACGCGGGATATTGGTAAAAATAAGGTGGAGGTCTTACTTTTAAAGTGATAAGACTGACGAGAGGCACATGATTTTGAAGGCAATATAAAGCGGAAAGAGGAGATTTTACTGTGGGTTATAAGCAAGGAACGCGTGTTATTGATAAAAATTAGATGGTGGTCTTCATTTTAAAGTGATAAAACTGACGAGAGACACATGGTTTTGAAGGCAATATAAAGCGGAAAGAAAACATTACACTGTGGGTTAAAAGCGAGTGAACGCGGTTTATTGGTAAAAATAATGTAGGAGGTCTTCATTTTAAATAGATACGACTGACGAGAGGCACATGATGTTGAATGCAATATAAAGAGGAAAGAGGTGATTTTACTGTGCATTATAAGCACGTGAAATCGGGTTATTAGTAAAAATAAGGTGGAGGTCTTCATATTCAAATGCTTCATTTTAAAGTGATAAGACTGACGAGGGGCACATGATTTTGAAGGCAATATAAAGCGGAAAGAGGAGACTTTACTGTGGGTTATAAGCAAGTGAACGCGGTTTATTGATAAAAATAAGATGGTGGTCTTCAGTTTAAAGTAATAAGACTGACGAGAGGCACATGGTTTTGAAGGCAATATAAAGCGGAAAGAAGACACTACACTGTGGGTTATAAGCAAGTGAACACGGGTTATTGTTAAAAATAAGGTGGAAGTCTTCATTTGAAACTGATAAGACTGGCGAGAGGTACATGATTTTGAAGGCAATATAAAGCGGAAAGAAAACACTACACTGTGGGCTATAAGCAAGTGAACGCGGGTTATTGGTAAAAATAACGTGGAGGTCTTCATATTAAAGTGATATGTCTGACGAGAGGCACATGATTTTGAAGGCAATATAAAGCGGAAAGAAAACACTACACTGTGGGCATTATAAGCAAGTGAACAAGGGTTATTGGTAAAAATAAGGCGGAGGCCTTATTTTTAAAGTGATAAGACTGACGAGGGGCACATGATTTTGAAAGCCATATAAAGCGGAAAGAGGCGATTTTACTGTGGGTTATAAGCAAGGGAACGCGGATTATTGATAAAAATAAGATGGTGGTCTTCATTTTAAAGTGATAAGACTGACGAGAGGCACATGACTTTGAAGGCAATTTAAAGCGGAAAGAAGACACTACACTGTGGGCTATAAGCAAGTGAACACGGTTTATTGTTAAAAATAAGGTAGAAGTCTTCATATGAAACTGATAAGACTGACGAGATGTACATGATTTTGAAGGAAATATAAAGCGGAAGGAGAAAACATTACAATTGGTTATCAGCAAGTGAAAACAGGTTATTGGTAAAAATAATGTGGAGGTCTTCATTTTAAAGTGATAAGACTGACGAGAGGTACATGATTTTAGAAGCAATATAAAGCGGAATGAGGCTATTTTACTGTGGGTTATAAGCAAGTGAACGCGGGTTATTGGTAAATATAACGTGGAGGTCTTTATATTAAAGTGATAAGACTGACGAGAGGCACATGATTTTGAAGGCAATATAAAGCGGAAAGAAGAGATTTTACTGTGTGTTATAAGCAAGTGAAAGCGGGTTATTGGTAAAAATAACGTGGAGGTCTTCATATTAAAGTGATAAGTCTGACGATAGTTACATGATTTTAAAGGTAATATAAAGCGGAAAGAGGAGACTTTCCTGTGGGTTATAAGCGAGTGAACACGGTTAGTGTTAAAAATAAGGTGTAGGCGTTCATTTTAAAGTGATAAGACTGACGAGAGAGACATGATTTTGAAGTCAATAAAGCGGAAATCGTAGACTTTACTTTGGTTTATAAGTAAACGAACACGGGTTATTGTTAAAAATAAGGTGTAGGCCTTCATTTTAAAGTAATAAAACTGACGAGAGCGACATGATTTTGAAGGTAATATAAAGCTGAAAGAAGACACTACACTGTGTGTTATAAGCAAGTGAACACGGGTTATTGGTAAAAAAATAAGGTGCATTTCTTCATTTTAAAGTGATAAGACTGACCTGAGGCACATGATTTTGAAGGCAATATAAATCGGAAAGAAAAACACTAACAATCACGTGGGCTATAAACCAAGTTGAACGCGGGTTATTGGTAAAATATAGAGACAGAGGTCTTTATTTTTGATAAGACTGACGAGAGGCACCATGATTTTGAAGGCAATATAAATCGGAAAGAAAACACTACACTCAGTTTGCTATAAGCAAGTGAACCTGCTTTATTTTTTGTCTGCCAAGCTGGACGCCTTGGAATTTCAAAGTGGTAAGTGCTTTTTATTATTGTTATTCTGTCTCCTTCCCCCCATCGCGTAAATCGGAAAAACCTTTAACACTGTGGGATGAGTTCCTTTGAACCTGGCTGGTTATTGGAAGTAGTCTAACAATGCCCGAGGTTTTTGTCCGTGTTATTGTAAACGAGGCAGTGTTTGATGTTATTCCAGCGTCGACTGTTTGTTGCACTGGTGTAGGTGTCTCAGCTATTGCACTAGGTCTTGGAACTGGAATTGTTGGTGTATCCAGTTTCGAGAAATCGGCGATTTCGTAAGGTAATTCTACCTGATCCGTAACCTGATACGGTATTGGTGGTTGGGAGGATTTCAATGACCTGACCTGTTGTGTCCCATCGACGGGTTGTTGGTCTTTGTAGTGCCACTATTTGTCCTTTTTGAAAATTTAAAGTGGAGCTGTTCTGTTGTAAGCTCTATAGACGAGCGTTCCGCCGGGACAAACTTTTCTCACGATTTTGTGCTGCGGTTATCCAATTCGCGAAAAACTTATAGACTGTGGGCTGGAAGCAAGTGTCACGTAGTCGGTTATTGGTAAAAATAAAAGTTGGAGGTCTTACTTTTAAAGTTTTGAATGGGCGTATTCCTGTATTGATTTTGCTGCACGGTATTATCCAAAGATCCTTGGGCACCTGTGGGCCATTTACGATTCTCTTGGCTGTTTTGGTTATTGAGCTCTGCTCGACCAAGGGATTGTCTTACCAACAGATGATAACCTTTGAACAGCCCAGTCTTGCAAAAATTTTTGAATGGAAGAGATGTCGAAAGGTGGCCCACCATCACTGCTGGGTTCCTAAGGTGAGCGCCGTAGGTTTGAAATATGTCTAAAATCGAAATAATCCTGGAGGCATTAGCTTCTCCGTGGCTCAAGTGGTATAAGATTCAGCCAGCCCGTTAATCTGTCAGCGCATGCTAAGTAACCATGGTTTCCAAATCGGAAGATGTCCATACACGATTTGCTGAAATGGCCAACAGGAGATGGTAAAAATTGATTGGCTCTTTTTGACTCAAAACTTTTAGCAGAACGTAAACCTGCTCTATTTTACGAATTGAAGCAATATAATCCCGGGCCAATAAACACTTCATTGGCAAGCGTGCCTTCATGCCATTCGTATGTGCAGAATGTAGGTGGAATATTTTTGTAAAGTTGTGAGGTGACGATAACAATTCTTTGATCTAAATATAAACCCGTCGTCAACACTTAGGCGGTGCCTCACTTCCCTATAAGCAAGGAACGCGCGTTCTTTGGTTTTGTATAAAGGTGGAATTTTTTTTGTATTGCGGGTCGATGCGTCCCGCCGGCACATAATTTTGCTGAGATGAGCTCCAGGTTGTCATTTGCACCGAATGTTGCTAAAAAGGTTTTTGGTTGACCCAATCATCCATGTTGTCAGACTCTATGATGTCTGATTGAGAAGGTTCAGCAGTGAATACATTTTGAAGTGCCTATAAGATGTCTGCTGGGTTAACAGACAGCATCGGAGGCTCTGTGCCATTTCCCAACAGTGCTGAATGGTGAAAAAAACCTGGGGTTTTCTCCTTTAACCTGAATAATCGGGGGGCACATTGGATTTTGACTAAGGTCTCTATCTCCGAATAATCCTTTTAGTGGTTATGATCTGTAACCACTATGAGATTATTGCAACCCATTACAAAAATCCTTACATTTTTCCAATGCCCATGCAATTGCGAGAGGCCTTCAATGGTTTCTGCGTTCAGCATCATAAATCTGAAACCAGAAAATCAGGCGCAACCTTCAGGGCAGCAAACTGGGGCTTTGTCAGTGGTTATGACAATACTTCTGCAGAAGTGAAGGTCATTCCGTCTTTGAAATCTGGGGCAAGACTGAGGTTATTCTTTCTTTTGAAATGTTGCGATAAATTTCGGACTAAGTCAACTATGACCTTCTTTGAAGCTGGAATGCATCCTCCAGGCTTTTATTCCAAATAAAGTGGAGAGTCTTACTTTTAAAGAGATCACGAAATGGAAGGCACATGATTTTGCTTAGTGAATATGCCCAGAAACTTGGTTGACCAGCCCAAACCATGATCTGGCATCCGGTGAGTGTCTTTGTTATTGGGAAAAATATTGCCTCCAGCATGGATTTAGAAAGGGTTACACCAGAAGATGTTATTTGAGGCCCCTAAACTGCACCGTGTCTTGGCAAAATTGGAATTTTTCTCTATTTATTACGAAAAACGTTTTTTGCACTGTGGAGGAGAAAATCGAAGGTGTGAAAAAAAGGCTTATTCGATGTCAGAAATAAGGTGTCATCCACGATTTTTACTTTGCGGGGGAAGTCTTTTATTAGGCACATCATATTTTTGTAGGCATCGCCAGATGCTAAAGGTAACCTTACACTGTCAGGTACATGAACCTTCCCATTCTGTGATGAAGGTGGTGAGTGGCTGGGACTTTTATTTAAGGGGATGGAATGATATCCATCAACAGCATCCAACACTGTTTTCTTTTGTTTAGGTCAATATAAATAGCTGGAATGGTGACCCTGTATGGTGTGTTTCCCGTTTGCACTGTGAATTCAGGTGTTGGTAAAAAATAAGGTTCTTCGTGGTTTTACATTTTTTTTGATAAGAATTACCAGAGCTACATGAATTTGAAGGCATGCCAACGGGTATCGGAAGAAAACCCTACACATCTTCCCAAAGGGCTATAAGGCAAGTGAAAAACTGACAGGAATTGGGTTAAAAAAACACTTGCTTTGGGGACTTCCTTCTTTGAGGTGTATAAGTCTGACGAGGCCAGATTTTGGTGGAATTCAAATTGTTCTTGAACGCCGTTTCACAAATTGGGCTATACGCAATTCTGAACTTATCAATGGGTTATTTGGAAAAAAAGGGGAGTTCTTACGTTTAAAGTGATAAGACTTTGCATTGTTTAGGCTCACGTGATTTTTTTGTGGAAATATAAAGCGGAATGAGAAAAACATTGTTGTTTGGGGTCATATTGTAGTTGTTGGCTTGGAAGTTATTGGGAAAGTATCCCAATCAATGACAGGCTGCTTCATTTTTAAAAGTATAAGCCTGACGAATCTTTTTGCATATGTATAGGGCTTGTTTAGTTGTTTTCCTGTGGACGATGAAAGTGAACGGGGAGCCAACCCTGACATATAACGTAAAGGTCTTTATATTAAAGTGATAAGACGACTTTTCTTGATGGAATGAGGTTTTATAAAGTGAAAGCCCCATATTCAGAAGGTGCTATAAGTCCCCGTGAGACATATGGTGGCCCCAACGTCAGGAAAAGATTGTCATCCTAGTGCTGTGATTTCTGGGGATATTACATAATTTTCTGGGATCCGGTTTTGCGAAAATGGAAACAACATATGCATTAATTTCCTTATCACGGTTAGTGTCTTTAGAAATAATACGTGCCTGTCGTTTTATTGAATGTGATGTGGGCGATAAGAGACATGATTTTGGCTTCATTAGCCTCTAGGCTTTTCCTGACCGCTTGAGCTGGTTTATAAGCCCGGCAACACGATAGGTGATTGGGCTTTAAAATTAAAATGTTTGTCCCCCTGGGCATTTTAAAGGCGTGAAACGGTTCCTGAGGTGCCATGATGGTGGCTGGTAATATAAAAGCCTGAAAGAAGTTTAACATTGCAGTTGCAATAGGTGCTGGTACGGATCGCCTCGTTTTGTTGGTAAAAAGAAGGTGCGGTATGTTGTTCATTTTAATGTGATCAGACCTGAAGCATAGATCGATCCAGCATTTTGAAGGCAATATAAAGCGGAAAGTGGACCGCTAACCTGGTTTATAAGTTTTGGCCGAACACGGGTTATTGTTAAAAAATGAAGAAGAGTTCTTCATTTTCAAGTGATAAGACTGTTCGCAGCGGCATGTCGATTTTGAAGGCAATATAACCACTCGAAAGCGGAGCAAGCTTCACTGTGGGTTATTAGCATAGAGAAGGCTATTTGTTAGGTGCAATAAGGAGGATCTCATTATGCTAAAGTGGGATACAAAACTGACGAGGGTACATGATTTTGAAGGTAATGTAAATGGAAGTAAATAAATACTAGCATGTGGGCTCAGTTTGCAAGATATGTATGAACACAACCTATTTTATTTTTGTCTGCCAGCTGGACGCTTCATTTAAAAACGAAAAACTTACGAGAGTACATGATTTTTAGGCAATATAAATCGGAAAGAAAACACTACACTGTGGGCTATAAGCAAGTGAACGCGGGTTATTCGTAAAAATAAGGTGGAGGTCTTCATTTCAAAGCGATAAGACAGACGAGAGGCACATGATATTGAATGCAATATAAAGAGGAAAGAGGAGACTTTACTGTGCGTCATAAGAATGTGAACACGGGTTATTGGTAAAAATAATGTGGAGTTCTTCATTTTGAAGCGATAAAACTGACGAGAGGCACATGATTTTGATAGCTATGTAAAGCGGATAGAGAGGACTTTACTGTGGGTCATAAGCACGTGAACGACAGTTTTTGGTAAAGATAAGTTTGAGGCCTCTATTTTAAAATGATAAAACTGACGATAGGCACATGATTTTGAAGGCAATATAAAGCGCAAATATGATACTTCACTGTGGGTTATAAGCAAGTGAACACGGGTTATTGGTAAAATTAATGTGGATGTTTTCATTTTGAAGTGATTAGACTGACGTGGACACATGATTTTGAAGGCAATATAAAGGGGAAAGAGAACGCTACACAGTGGGTTATAAGCAAGTGAACGCGGGTTATTGGTAAAATTAAGGTGGAGGTCTTCATTGAATAGTGATCAGTCTGACGAGAGGCACATGATATTGAATGCAATATAAAGAGAAAAGAGGCGACTTTACTGTGGGTTATAATCAAGTGAACACGGATTATTGGTAAAAATAATGTGGAGTTCTTCATTTTCAAGTGATAAAACTGACGAGAGGCACATGATTTTGATAGCAATATATATCGGAAAGAAAAACAAACTACACTGTGGGCTATAAGCAAGTGAACGACAGGTTATTTGTAAAAAATAAGGTTGAGGCTTACTATTTTCAAATGATGACTGACGATAGGCACATGATTTTGAAGGCAATATAAAGCGAAAAGAGGCGACTTTACTGTGGGCTATAAGCACGTGAACGCAATTTATTGGCAAAAATAAGGTTGAGGCCTCTATTTTAAAGTGATAAAACTGATGATAGGTACATGATTTAGAAGTCAATATAAAGCGGAATGGTGATACTTCACTGTGGGTTATTGGTAAAAATAAGGTGGAGATCTTCATTTCAAAGTGATAAGACTGACCTAAGTGACATGATTTTGAAGGCAATATAAAGCGGAGACTTTACTGTGGTTATAAGTAAGTGAACACGGGTTATTGGTAAAATTAACGTGGATGATTTCATTTTAAAGTGATTAGACTGACGTGGGCACATGATTTTGAAGGCAATATAAAGAGGAAAGAGGCGACTTCACTGTGGGTTATAAGCAAGTAAACGCGTGTTATTGTTAAAAATAAGGTGGAGGTCTTCATTTTAAAGTGATTAAACTGACGTTGGCACATGATTTTGAAGGCAATATAAAGCGGAAAGAGGACGCTACACTGTGGGTTAAAAGCAAATGAACACGGGTTATTGGTAAAAATAAGGCGGAGGTCTTCATTTCAAAGTGATAAGTCTGACGATAGGCACATGATTTTGAAGGCAATATAAAGCGGAAAGAGGAGACTTTCCTGTCGATTATAAGCAAGTGAACGCGGGTTATTGGTAAACATAAGGTGGAGGTCTTAATTTTAAAGTGATAACAGTGACGAGAGGCACATGATTTTGAAGTCTATATAAAGCGGAAAGATGATACTTCACTCTGTGTTATAAGCATGAGAACGTGGGTTCTTGTTAATAAGAAGGTGGAGGTCTTCATTTTAAAGTGACAATACTGATGTGGGCACATGATTTTGAAGCCAATATAAAGCGGAAAGTGGACACTGCACTGTGGGTTATAAGCAAATGATCTCGGGTTTTTCATAAAAATAAAGACCGTCATTAATTTCAAGTGATAAAACGGATGTGGACATATCATTTGGAAGGTAATAAAAAGCGGAATCAATTCACTACACTCTGGTTTATAAGCGAGTGAACTCGAGTTATTGTTAAAAATAAGGACGGTTCCTCATTTTCACGTGATAAGACTGACGTTGGAACATCATTTGGAAGGCAATAGAATTTAGAATACACACTACACTGTCGCTTATTAGCAAGGGAACTTGGGATATTAGTAAAAATAAGGTGGGGCTCGTCATTTTAAAGTGATTAGAGGCACGCGGCCACAACGGTTTGAAGGGAATAGAAAGCGGAAAGAGGATAATTTATTGTCGTTCTAGCCAAGTGTATGCGTGTTATTGTTAAAAAGGAGGAGGTGCCGTTATTTTAAAGTGATAAATCGGACGTCGGAACATCCTTTTGAAAGCAATAGAAAGTGGAAAGCTGATACTATACTGTCGGTCATAGTCAAGTGAATGTTTGTTATTGTCAAAGATGAGGACGGGTTGAGGTTTTAAAGTGATAAGACGGACGTGTGCACATCATTTTGAAGGAAATAGAAAGCGGAATGATAACACTACCCTATGGGGTTTTAAGCAAGTGAATGTGTGTTATTTTCAAAAAGAAGGACGTTCTTTATTTGAAAGAGATAAACGAACATGGGCACATCATTTTGAAGGAAAGAGAAAACAGGCTAGATCATTATTCTAAAGTTAATAATAATAAGGAAGAAGAATTTTTTTTATCGAGAGGTATTCATTAATTTGAAATCATATCAACATGGACACATTATTTTGAAGTTGTTATGTAAAATGACAATGAGGAGATATTTGAATGTAATGAAAAATATGAGATGTTTTTCGAAAGAAACTTGTATAAAACACTTTACACCACCCACTCATCCATGCTTACAGCACCTTGCATTTCCAAGCAGTCAGTCATCTAGATACTGACCTTGTTCGACGTTGCTTAACTTCTGTGATCGTATAAGAACCAGTCTTTCAAAGTGACATGGCCATAAGCCCTATAGACCATTCGCTCATTCAAGATTACTGCACCTGTTATTTCCAAGCGGTCAGCCATCTAGATACTGACCTTGTTCGACGTTGCTTAACTTCTGTGATCGTATGAGAACAAGTCTTTCAAAGTGACATGACCATAAGCCCGTAATGTTGGAGAAAGTCAAAATGGAATTGATTGGAACATCTGTGAAGTAGAAAGAAAAGCAAATATTATTGATTTCTAATAGGATGAAAAGTTGAAAAAATGATAGAAGAAAAACAATGACAGGCGACAACAAACAAATAACAGGAAAATAAAATGGCGATGTCAAGGCAAAAATAAGAATGGCTAAAGAGGAAAAATCTGCAGTGAAAAACGAAAAACGATGTCTTTGTGCTAATACTTTTAGATTTTGCATGCAGTAATACTTAATGGGGGAACGTGAGTTTTCAAAAAGGGTTAAGGTGAGGGGTTTTGTTTTTAGGTGGAGGGAATGAGGCCGATGAAGGTGACCAGTATTGAATATGGCAGGGGCCTGTCTCCACAGTAGAAGGGGTCCTTGGACACGGGGAATGTAGAATGAAGGGGATGCTGGGAAATGGAAAATGACATCACCGTTGAAAAGTGATTGTTCTTAATATGAGCAATGCAAAGGTTTATCTCGACATATGAGAGAGAAAAGGGCCGAGGGAGAATTAGAAGAGAGAGAAAGAGATAGGGAGAGAGAGAGTGGAAGGAAGGGTGTGAGGGAGAGAGATACTCTAGAATAAGGGTAGTGGGAGGGTGTCAAGGAGTGTGTTACTAAGGTGTGGAGAAATATCGAATGACTCAGTGGGTCGTAGGGCTGACTGGCCCGCACACACTTAAGCTTGCATACGCTCGTGCGCACAGGCCTCACGCATAGACATTCTCAAACCTTCGCAGACTCATATGCACACACAAGTCAATCGTTATGCAGAAAATTATATAAAAATGTGTATTCGGGGAAGTTAGAAATTTCACAGTTAATTGCGAAAAGCAAAATATAACATAGGTTGTACAAAAAAAAAAAATAAATAAAAAACCCAAAAAACTGCAAACAAGAAAATTAGAAAATAATAGAATAGCCAATCAATACAATAGGACCTTTTAAAAAATTTTAAAACATTTTAATCGATTTGAATTTTTCTTAATCGAATTTCTTAAATCTATGAAAATAGGTTGTCGAAAAACGAAATTTTATATAGAACGATAAAAATAGACATTAAAAAGCAATTTATTAAAAAAAAAAAACACTCAAAACAATTCATATCAAAAAAGAACCGTTAAATTTTTTTATAAGTATTTAACCCCAAACAAGGCAGGAGTGCGACTAGCAAGCAAGGGGTCACAGAGAGTGAGAGCAAGAGTAAAGAGGGGTGTTTTAGGAAGGGATATAGAGAAGGATGGGTATCAGAAGCAAGGCATCCGATATGAATATTTGAAGATTATAGCTATCAGGAAAGCAAATAAGGGGAAAGGAGTTTCACTGTTGGGAAGTGCGAGAGAGGAAGCTGTTGGAGTAGAAGAGGCGGTTACATTTGACTGTTTCGACAGTGAAAGGGTGGGACCGAGACGCTTAAATTCATGCAGTTAGGGTACCAGTGAAAGTAGCTCGTCAGTGCATTTGCCATGAAAATATTTTAAAAAACGAAATATAACAAAGATTAAAAATACTGCTAAACCAATTCATTGGTTCTTCGTCAGAACAAAAATCAATGAAATAAATGTGCACTGCGACTAAAGAATATCCAACACAGACAAATGTTATATGCAAGAAAATATAACATTAAAAGCTAATTACTTTTCATCCCAGCAAACATTCTTTTTTTTTCTTAATGAGAGATGGTTGGTAGGACTTAATATACACAGATTCCAACACTTTCAAGTGATGATCGGAACTAGCCTTACATGTCTGGGTTATAAGACCGGACACACTGCTAGTGTTTAATCAAATGTTCAGCTATCACTGAACCTATTACATTAACTCACCGATGTTAACTGTCCATCTTTCTCTTGCAAAGATTGAGTGGTATGTGTTGGTTGATCCGTGCTTCGAACTTTTGATCCGTACTGGCTACATTGACATGTGAATTTGTAAATTATAGACCTAATATGATGAGTAGGCAAGAAATCCTTCCGGTTCAGTCTCATCATCATCAAAAAAAAAAAAAAATGCAATCGAAACTTTTCTAGTAAATCTCGCACTTACTTCACTAATCGGCAGACGTTTGATTCTGAAATTGAATTTATTAGGGCGGTTCTGATTGGGAATCATTACCTTTCAGATATTGTGGAGTCCAGCATTAGCAACAATTTCGGAAGCCTCGGCTAATGGTCCGCAGAAATGTCCTATCAACCTGCGTGTACCGTGGATTGATGAGGTGAGTGCGGGATCTGGCAAACAAATTTCAGTAAGACCCCCCCCCGTTTCACCGAGCCACATTTTTGGTACCCCAGCCATGTTAAGAGTGATACGGAAGGATGACTTGCCGACGAAATAACGAATGAAATTTTGTCATTCCTATGGTTCGTTATTTTCTTTTACGGCATATCAACCTCAGTGGGTTATTTAATGACAATTTTTATTGCTGGTAATATTTTCTTTTCTCAAAAATCTATTTCTGTTAATATTTTTTCCTCAAAAATGTATAGCTGGTAATATTATTTTAAAAAATGTATTGCTAGTAATACTTTTTCTTTTAGAAACGTATTGCTGGTAATAGTTTTTTTTCCTTCAAATTTTATTTCTGGTAATAATTTTTTTCACAAAGTTTTTCTGGTATTAAAACCTATTTTTACACTTTCATAATGCTTTTTACCTCAGTTTCGGGGTTAACTATTTGCCCATAGCTGGGACCCTAACAAGTACTACCACCCCGGGTCAGGGTGGAACCGGGAACACCAGCAATTAAGAGGTGGTTTCATCCTCCTGATCAGAGGGCTTGCTGTTAGATGTAGTTTATCGTCTTACCCAGGACGCGGATGTAGTTTATCGTCTTACCCAGGACGCGGGTGTAGTTTATCGTCATACCCAGGACGGGTTATTTCTATGGGATTCCCAGTTAATATAACATTCTTGCAACATTGCAAACACGCTGTATTCTGGTTGGAGGATTCGTTGTTGGTTGATTTTGTTTAGCGGCATATCAACATCTCAATGGGTTATTTAATGCCGAAATCTAAATATTTCGGAACAATTTTTAGGCTTTGAGACTTACGGCCACATCAGTTTGAATCCCCGGTTCCTGCACTTCATCACCAAAGTTAAGCAACATCGAGCCTGGTCAGTACCTACATGGATGACCGCTTGCAAATATCAGATGCTGTAAGCTTCGCTGTGGTGTAATGGATAATGGCACGGAATTGTTAATCGAAGAGCTGAGTTCCAATTCCGGTTGGGTTTGATATATTCACTTACGCAAAGTTGCCCTTGGGAACAGTATGATTCCACCTTTTCATCCCCCAGCTATGGATTAATTAGTAAGATTTGTATCACTAAATATTTAGATTTCGGCATTAAATAATTAGTAGAGCTTGATATACCGCTAAACAAAGCCACTAAATATATTTTGAACACAATTGTATGCCTTCAACTACAGATAAAATGTATTGTTGGTCATTTTACTATAAATATGTATTGTTGGTTGGTTGATTTTGTTTAACGGCATATCAACATCTCTATGGGTTATTTAATATTTTCTAAATATTTTGAACACAATTTTATGGTTTCAACTAAATATATTTTGAACGCAATTGTATGCCTTCAACTACAGATAAAATGTATTATTGGTCATTTTACTATAAATATGTATTGTTGGTTGGTTGATTTTGTTTAACGGCATATCAACATCTCTATGGGTTATTTAATACCGAAATCTAAATATTTTGAACACAATTTTATGGTTTCAACTAAATATATTTTGAACGCAATTGTATGCCTTCAACTACAGATAAAATGTATTGTTGATCATTTTTTTTTTATATAAACATGTATTGCTGGTATAAGAATGTATTTTTATACTTTCATGGTGTGTTGTTTTTGTTTGGGTTTTACTATTTGCCCATAGCTGGGACCCTAACAGGTGCTACCACCCTAGATTAGGGTGGATCTGGGTTACAAAAGGAATTAAAAGGTGATTTCAGGCTTTTCAAAGCCTTCAGTGTCTCGATCAAAGGCCTTAATGCCGGATGTAGTTTACCCAGGGCTGTTGGACGGAGGAGATGTGCCTTTATGGCTACTTTAATGAAACATGGTAATCAATTTGATTCTTGACTTCAAATTCTTCTCCAACGTGTGTTGCAACACCATGGTAAAGTTGCGAATCGCAGGAGGTGAAAAAAGTTCCCCACTTGTGAAATAACAATATGCATAGCAATTATAAAATATCTTTTCATATTTCTTTTTTTATCAGTATCTGTCTATATATCTGAGATGAGGTATTATATACACCATTTACATTATTCGATTTTTGTCGCCATATTTATTACAACGTTTCGGCCGTTGTAAGCTCCGGACTCCTTCAGGTGATTGGAATGTCGAACTGAACCCTTTATTTCGCTTGCTGGGATAGACTGTTCTAGTTCCACGTGCCATGTCTAATGGATGTCAGTTATCAGTTATCCCCTGTTAATTCCCCTGTTCAAGTCCTCCAGTGCTTTAACCAGATATTGAACTCACACTCTTTGGGTCCTGTCACTGGATCTAACCAACGCCTTTATCCACTGTTCCACGTGTTACGTTTTATACTTTCATGGTGTGTTGTTTTTGTTTGGGTTTTACTATTTGCCCATAGCTGGGACCCTAACAGGTGCTACCACCCCGGGTCAGGGTGGACCTGGGAACACCAGCAATTAAGAGGTGGTTCCGCACTCCTCAAAATGGATGTCAGTTATCAGTTATCTCTTGTTAATTCCCGTCTCCAAGTTCTCCGCTGCCTTAACCAGGTATTGAACTCACCCTTTTTGGGTCATGTCACCTGATCCACTGTGACATGTAAATAGTTTTCTTTTTTTTTCTGTTGAGAATCAATAACTCAGATGCACATTCTAATATCAATCCTGGCATGTTATTTTTCGTTACTCCTTATTTTATTATTATTTTTTCTTCTGACACGACCATCTTTACCACTTATGCTTAATTAATTCTTTTCTTTTTACTGCTTGTCAACTTATTGCAAGTTATTTAAAGCCAGAAAAGATTTTTAGATTGTAATAATGTTTCTTCTTTTTTGGAGATAATAATAACTTAGTGATCTTTTGTGATGTTACCTCTCTTGATTGGCGGCTGACAACGTCAGGGTTTCGCACATTTTATTTAGAAAGCTTGTTATCACTTCCAAAAATGCTCGTTATATTCGACAATTCGTCGACGCCGGTACAAGTAGTAACGCCTTCCAATAATATCCGTACTAGTAATACTTGTTCAAGTAGTAATCGCCAAATAGTAGAATGATCAGAAGAGAGTCGTAATCTGTATAGTAGAAGAGTAGAGAGTGAACGTATAGCAATTGTGGATAGACAAGAAAAGTGAAGAGAGATCGTATAGTCGTTACGCTACTTCCTATTTATTCACTTCTTTTATGATCATGTGATCTACTTAATAATGGAATCGCCCGTGTTACTCACTGGCGATCTAGGTTCAAACCACAGTGTCGGCAACCACACTTACTATTCTAGAACACTTTCAAGCATTATTAAATAACCGACATTGTAATAACAGAAGATCTGTCAAAAATGCTGAAACGTTGTAGGAACCTGAACGCAATTTTACTGTTGATGAACGAGCGATTAAAACGCTTTGTAAACAATTTTCTCAAAGTAGATTAAATTTATTTTTGGGCTATGCACGTAGCCTGATAGTTAGCAGCTAGAAACAAGAAATTGAGGGGTAGAGTTTGTTACTTTCACACAAACACCTTTGAGAAAGGAATGGATCCATTTCCCCCACACCCAAACTCCCAGTTAGGCATTACATAGTTTACATAGTTTCGCTTGGCACTTTTGTTATGTCAAACAAAAGCTCATTATCACTTAAAAAAAATGCTAGTTATATTCAAGACTTCATAAACGCAGGTACTAGTAGAAACACCTTCCAATAATACCCACACTAGTAATACTTGTCCAAGTAGTAATCGCCAAATAGCATAATGATCAAAAGAGAATCATAATCTGTATAGTAGTAGAGTAGAGAGTGAACGTATAGCAATTGTGGATAGACAAAAACAGCGAACAGTGTTCGTATAATCATCACACTACTTCCTATTTATTCACTTCCTTTATGATCACGTGATCTACTTAATAATGGAATCGCCCATGTTACTCACTACTGATCTAGGTTCAAACCTCAGTGTCGGCAACGAAACTTACTCTTATACAACATGATACAAGTGATACTAGTTAACCCATAGATGGGAGAGACGAGACGAGGCGAATTCATACATGATAAACACGAAATTATAATGCGGATATAAAATGGGGGATTAATTCTATATTATAATTAATATAGAAATTAATCCCTCACTTTGTGGCCACATTAGTTTCTATACATTTATATTTCAGAGAATTTAAATCAATCTAAGACGAGCCCGTGTATCTAATTTGATTGATTCGTTTTCTACGGCTTATGAAGTCTTTGTAGTTGTTAAAATCTTAAAATTTTTTATGGATTTAAAAAACTCCATGAAAAAAGCTAAGTCATATTAGTACACTCCAATTTTATTCTTAACTACCAAGTAATATTTATACCTGGGATGATACGATTATCATTAGAAGTGATTCTTCAAAACGGAAAATTTCTATATATATATATATATATATATATATATATATATATATATATATATATATATCTTTCATATATGTGTCTGTCAACTTTAGATGAATATTAATAAATGATAACAGAATATTATATTGCGCTCATTGTAAAGAAAACGTCACGAAGTTACTACCATACAAAAGAAAAACTCACATTGAATAAAATACGTTTTAACACAGGGGACGTCATTTTAAAATGTGTATAAAATATTTAATATCTTCCTCTTCTGTTATTGTCAGAATCAGTGAAACCGATCGATATATTATTTACTTTTACGATACAGGTATATTTAAATGTGAAATGTAACGTTGCAAAAATGCCAGTCTATGATACTGACAATATTCCCATAACTCTAGATACATACATAAAAATCTGCATATTCACTTTTTTATAAAAGAATGTCTTTGATAATGGTTAAAATAATAACCGAAAGCGTTCGGACATGAAGAATATTCGGACAGTTTTTGCACTCATTATGTCCAGAAAAAAAAAAACTTATACGAACACAATAAAAATTAAATGAAAAACGATTATAATCAGTACCTTGTTAGTTGCTTTTAATGAAACTTGTATAAAAAAGAGAATGCTACTCAAATGCACAATTATATATGGATTCCATATCGTAGTTGAAAAGACAGACGAGGACTTTTATTGTCTGCCGAAATAGCCTATTCCCCATATGAGACATATGGATTTGTTTGATTATTAATTATATTGCTCTGTATAAATAAAATACATCGAGATCTCTTTTTTTGGGGATCAATTTTAATATTTTTATATTACTAGGACCCACTTGGTCGATATACCAACGGAATTTATTTTACCTTTACTATATGTGTGTACACACACACACACACACACACACACACACACACACACACACATATATATATATATATGTGTGTGTGCGTGCGTGTGTTTGTGTGTGTGTATATATATATATATGTGTGTGTTTGTGTGTGTGTGCGTGCGTGTGTGTGTGTGTGTGTATATATATATATGTGTGTGTTTGTGTGTGTGTGTGTGTGTGTTTGTGTGTGTGTATATATATATGTGTGTGTTTGTGTATGTGTGCGTGCGTGTGTTTGTGTGTGTGTGTATATATATATGTGTGTTTGTGTATGTGTGCGTGCGTGTGTTTTGTGTGTGTGTATATATATATGTGTGTTTGTGTATGTGTGTGTGCGTGTGTTTGTGTGTGTGTGTATATATATATGTGTGTGTGTTTGTGTATGTGTGTGTGTGAGTATATAGGAAAATAGGAAAGAACCGATAGGTTAATAATCCAAAGTTCTTTAGTATTTTTGTTTTTATTTAAAAAAACAAAAAACAGTGCTCCATACACAAATAGAGCCTAAATTATAATTATAATTTTTTTTTAAATACGATTCCTTCACTACATAAGAGTTCTCATAATTAATTCATCAAGTCTGGAAGAATCCTCAACAGAATGCAGAAAGGACTCATCAGCAGTGCACATCCGCTCTCGAGAATCGAATCTGGACCGTTACGATATGACGCAAGCGTCATCCCCACTGAACCAACGTGCCTCGGCGACGGTAGGGTAACAAACCAGACCTGATATAGCGTCAGCTCATCACAAATTGGTTAAGTAAACTCAGATGAGCCATACGACGCAATTTGTGAAGAGCTGACGCTATATCAGGTCTGGTTTGTTACCCTACCGTCGCCGAGGCACGTTGGTCCAGTGGGGATGACGCTTGCGTCATATCGTAACGGTCCAGGTTCGATTCTCGTTAATCGACGCACAATGCGGATGAGCCCCAAATATAAGACGAAACGGCAGGCCCAGGGTTCTTCTACATTCTACTGAGGGTTCTTCTACACTCGATGAATTAAATATGATTATTCAAAACCCGCTTATTTCTCTCTCTCTCTCTCTCTCTCTCTCTCCATATATATATACACTGTTTACATTATTCGGACTATTGTCATCATCTTAGTCGCCATATTTATTACAACGTTTCGGCATTGTACGCTCCGGCCTTCTTCAGGTGGTTGGAATGTCGAACTGAACCCTTTATTTCGCTCTCTGGGGTAGACTGTTCTAGTTCCACGTGCCATGTTTAATGGACGTCATTTATCAGTTATCTCCTGTTAATTCCCCTCTCCAAGTTCTCCAACGCCTTAACCGGTATTGAACTCATACTCTTTGGGTCCTGTCACTGGATCTAACCAACGCCTTTATCCACTGTGCCATGGTTAAGGCGGTGGAGACATTGAAATTTACGTGTTTTATAAGCAAATTTCAGAAATAAGTTATTCCAAAAAAAAAATTTCGCTTGAAGATGGAACAGAGCTTAGTAATTTAATTCAATTTAATTCTAATAATTATATTGAAGTTTTCGACTCTTGTTTTGAAACATGAGAACTCTTATGTAGCGTGTTGGAATCATATTAAAAAAAATAATTATATATATATATATATATATTTGTGTGTGTGTCTCTGTGTGTGTGCGTGCGCGTGTTTTTGCGATGTGTGTGTGTGCGCAGCATGAGTGTGTGCGGATGGGCTTGTATAATTTTGGCGACCGTGTTAAATATGAATAAATTGCATTGCCTATTTTGAGGTCTCTCTTCATGTGTACATGCCAGACAGTCTCGCTGCACGTGCAAATAATTGCCGCTGTCGTATACCGACACACGTCTCGGCTTACTTCAGCAGACAGGAATTCTTTGCAACCAGCCTATTCGTCTGGCTGTCAGTGCATCTACAACGCTTACAAGTGCACATGCGCAGACGGAGCGGAAAAAAATGCCGACTTGAGATCATCAGACAGCGAACTCCTTTGTGCATCTATTCTAGCAGAGAGTTGTATTTAGCTATTCATTACGCGGAGGTTACATGCACACGTGTGTGCATGGCTTAATTTATGTGCAATAAGCATACACATGTACGCACAAAGAGTTGCATCTAATATATATAAAGTTGAAAGCTTTTGTATGTATGTACATCGCGAAACGTTGAAAATTATTAAATATATGTGGACGTGCAAATATTACGCAAAATTGACATCAGACCAAAAATGGAAAACTACTGACATATCGCGAATGGAGGTACCTCATTCCAGTTCAAAAGCAGCAGCACGGCCTTGTGAGTGATTAATTATTAGTAGCGAGAGGCCTGAGAATTTCGCCTATTAAAAAGGGGGGCTGTAGAGTGGCAAATAAAGGCCCTCCAATACTTCCTATTCTTTGTAGCGATTAATATGTTTTTTCTTTTATTATACCCCAGTCGCTGTTTTGCCATTTACACAAGATCGTTAGATGAATTACTCGATATTAGCCCTTGTCACTTCTACGTTCTCCAAGCCTTCATTCCTCAGATGTTCAAATGGCAAATGGTCTGACGAGCTACACAAACCAGTTCTACCGGTTTTGAACTTTATAGCTCAGACCCTTTATACCATGTACAGAGGGTCGAATCATCTTCATCCATTTCATATTCAATTAGCAAGGAGGAATTTCCATATGATAAAGTCCTGGGAATATAAAGAGGTCGCAGGATAAAGTCCTAGAAATGTGAAGAGGTCAAAGAATAAAGTCCTAGGAATATAAGAGGTCAAAGTATAAAGTCCTGGAAATGTGAAGAGGTCAAAGAATAAAGTCCTAGGAATATAAAGAGGTAAAAGTATAAAGTCCTAAGAATGTGAAGAGGTCAAAGAATAAAGTCCTAGGAATATAAAGAGGTCAAAGTATAAAGTCCTAGGAATGTGAAGAGGTAAAAGAATAAAGAACAAGGAATATAAAAAGGTCAAAGTATAAAGTCCTAGGAATGTGAAGAATCTTAGGAATATAAAAAGTTCAAAGGATTAAGTCCGAGGAATATAAAAAGGTCAGAGGATAAAGTTCTAGGTATATAAAGCGGTCAGAGTCTAAAGCCCTTGGAATATAAAGAGGAAGAAAGAAAATTCCTAAGAATATAAAGAGTTCAAAGAATAACGTCATCGGAATATAAACATGTCAAAAAATTAAGTCCTAGGAATATAATGTGGTCAAAGAACAAATTCTAGGAATAATAACAGGTCAAAGGCTAAAGTCCTAGTCATATACAGAGGTGAAAGGATAAAGTTCTAGGAATATAAAGAGGTCAACGTATGAAATCCTAGGAACTGATAGATTTGGCTGCCAACTTACAAACAAGCAAAACTCTCCGGAGAGAACATTTTTTAAATATTACTTTGATGCTCAGTTAGTGACTCTTATAATAATTATCGGAAAATAAATTGGAAAAAGTATTTCTTTCGTTAGGCAACCTTTTTCTCCATCTTCTGTGTGCCATGTCCTTTCAGGACGTGGGCGATCATCGTTCTTCTGACGCTTTTACCCATTGCAGCTCTTCGTAACGTTAGACTTTTTACCATTACTCCCCCTTCCTGTTCTGCTTTCCATTCACATAAGTACGTCGGGTAGGTGGCACATGGTCTCCCCCTGCCTCTTTTGCATTCGGTATCCCCTTGTGAATATCAAATTTGCCACACCTTCTTTCCTAATTATGTGGCGAACCTATTCTTCACTTTTTTATTGCAAGGATATATGTTCCTTCTGTTTTTATTTTCCTTAAAATTTTCTGATTTCTTAGACGTTTTATTTATGATATTCTCAGCGTCTTTCTATAGGACTAGTTGCCTCCTTTTATCTCTTCATCTGTGAGGAGATTGTCCAGCATTCACTGTCATATACAAGGATTGATATTACATAGCAGTTCAGCACTCTTTGTTTCTAACAAACTTCTGTTTCTTAGTACCGTGTTTAGTGTTTGGAAGGCATCTTTTGCTCTTTTCACGCGTCTTCGGATTTCGGTGTCACATTTTCTATCGTCTGTTAAATATGCTTAAACTTCTGTACTTGTTTGATTTTGACATCTCCAATTCGTAGTTCGTATTTTTTCCTTTTGCTGACAATCACACATTTTGTCTGCTTACAATTGCTGGTTAGTCCACGTAGAGCCACCTGGTTATAATATTGAGTCTAGTACTTAGACTGGCTGCCACCCACTTTACACTGCTTTTTAATCCATAGCTGGTTTAAGAAAATATGGATTTATGCCCCTCCCTCAAGAGTACTGGTGCGAAAGTGAATGCAGAAGATTAGACCGGAATTCGAATTCATCTCGTCAAGTTTACTTTTTGAACTGAGAAACATTGTTGCATAACGCCCTGGTGGGGGTGGTCACATTTTATCTTTTCTTGGCCGGCGATCGCTAGATGTTTTGGTTCATGGATGAAAAAAACTCCAACACGGACAATTTTAACTTATCTCTTTCATTAATGTCGACATGTACTAACTATCCAGTGGGGTCGCTCCCCCACAATGGGGAGCCGTTCCAGACACGAAGGCGAACACATCTGCATTCCTTGACGGTTAAGACTCGACTCACTGTAAAACTTATCATTCCCACGCTAGCTCAGTCAATCAAAATCGACTTTCTTATTTTGGCTTGCATCTGACCTCGAAGGTCAACCTCCAGAAGTTGCAGCTGAGATACAATTTCCCCAAAAATAATTGTATGCTAAACTATTCTTTAATACCATTACATAACTTTCTCATGCCCATAATTGATAGAAAATTCATAAAATTATAATTACTGTTAGAAAAAGGATCAAATGCTTTACGTTATACTATAATTTTCATTATCTTTTAAAAGTAAGGCTGAAAGAAATTCTAAAATCCGTAGTGAAACAATGAAATCAAGCATTGCTGATTATGTACAAAGAGAAAAGCCATCAACTCCTGTGGAATGAAGTGAAAATATTGATCAAGGAGGAACACCGGAGAGCTAAATGTCTGAAAGAATCAGCGCATATGCTAGCCGATGAGGATCTCCTTAGTAGGCCTAGCATAGAAATAAATACAAAATGGGAGCCGCTAAGAAAGAAATACAAATGACAAATAAAAGCATGACTTCGGCAGCTCTAACAAAAGAGACGCTTCAGTGAGTGCATTCAAGCATGACAAGTAATAGCAGCACTCATCAGGAAGTGAGGGATAACAACAACAAAGATGAGGAGAACAGTCTCTATGCAAAATAATATACAGCAACTCTGTAGAATCCAGTAACCGATTTCTTTGTTCTGTTTCTACAAAAGAAACCAAGAAGAAAGTGCTGAAATGCTATGTCATATCAATCCTCCTATATGGCAATGGATGCTGCGCAACTTTCTCACAGATGAAGAAGAGCAACAGACATTTGGATCTACGAAAGCGTACTGAAAATATCATGGACTGAACATGTGATTAGCGGCGAGTTTTTTAAGAAAAAGAGGACACATACTTTGAACCCGAAATAAACAGTCGCAATTTCTAAGACATCATGATGAAAGAAGGCTTGGAGAATTTCACACTCACAGGACATATTGAACGTAAATGGGACAAAGGATAATAGCGAGTAATTTACCTAATAAGTTTGTGTAAATGGCAAAACAGCGATTGGGATATGATAAAAGACAAAACTTACTAAGCGCTACAAAGGATAGGAAATCGTGGAGAGCCATGATCACCCGTGTCCTGAACATAGAAGAAGATAAAGAAGACAAAGAAAAAGGTATTCTTGAATATGCTCTTTTGTTTACTAGAGCGCGAGCGCGCACACACACACACACATATATATATATATATATATATATATATATATATTTAACCATTTCATTCCAAGCAAAGAAATTAAAGCCACTAGGACACAAGAGGTTACTGAGTGTGAGAGAATATAAGATAAAGAAAACATTATTATACAGAGAGAACAATAAAAGAACAGAAATTAAGAAGACGATTTGTAACCCAACCCCCCGTATCAATTTCTTCTCTTCTGTCTGCTCCTTAGTCACTAGCTCTGATAACTTCAGTGAATTGTAACGGCCTTACGGGTCACCAGGTTTTCTTTTCCCTCCTCGGTTGGAACCAGTGTCTCCTCTCCATAGGGTTTATTGGGGTTTCCCAAAATCTAACTATATTGGGATTGACGGCGAAGTCAAGTGTGGACCCATCTTTATATTGTGTACCGCAGACAAGACTGTGTTATTCTTATCTGTGGCCGTGGTAATTTTTGTCTTTGATTCTGTGACAACATCGGAATCAAGGCTGGAATAAGAACTTCTCCAGTAAAATGAACAACCGGTTTATCTCTATCTATAAAAGACGGGATGTGTGTGTGTGTGTGTGTGTGTGTGTGTGTGTGTAACGAATGCACGGCTGCAATTTTCGACGGATTTGCACCAAAATTTACATGCACATGCTCCAAGTTAGTGGAAGGCCAAGACCGACTTTGCATTTCCCAACTCCCATCAATAGTGGAAATAATCGATTTTTCATGCTTCTACGGCAGTTTTCATGTAGTTTGTGGCCATTTTCTACTGGCCAGAGTGAGAGCCTATAGCTGGCTGCCACGAATAGGCAGGAAGATTCTATTGGCCAGCGTGAGAGCCAACAGATGACTGACACGAATGTTAACTAGCATGCTAGCATGCAAAAAAAAAAATCGATAGCTGCATTCGTCACAAGTGGGAAAAATTTAAATCTGCATGGCACTTTACTCCAATTGGCTCATTCGCTTGCTTAAACTCAACGTTGATTCTGATTCCGCAGAACTGGGTTGGGTGTGAAAATATTCTTTTTTCATTCGGTTTTCCAGTTACGAGTCCTTTTTTTTAAACAGCTTTTGTGTTCATTTTGTTTAAAAAATTCGCAGTATGAGATAGGCAAAAAGCAGTGTGAATAGGCATGTAGCAACATCAGCACGGCAAAGGGCACTCCTTTAAAAAAAGGCAAGGAAGGGCAAAAATATTTTAAGTCAAGTGATAGCGATTGCGGTATGAGTCGTACGATTTTTGAATCAAGTACGGGCAACGCCGGGCCATGCTGCTAGTTGAATATAAAAACTGGTGAATAAAATTATCTAATGAAGAATTATTTTAAACTCGTTGGATAGCGATTTGAAAAGTATAGTAGTAATTGCTATAAAATAGTCGAAGCAAGACTGTCATGCTTGTATCTGTTTGTTTGCTCCGTCCACGTAAATGCAGATGTATTCTTGTGAGGCGACGGCCGCCTGCCAATGCAATCCCTGACAATTCTCTGGCGATTCTGTTTGTTGGGCCCGACTGTCATTGTCATTCGCTTGGGTCCTGTGGGCCATCGTTTATACAGATGAACCGCCTCTGCCACTAAAATTTCACATTGATACATCTAATTTCGCCACGTCCGACAGTCCTAATTTTAGGAAATCGTTAAATATAATACGCCACACACACACACACACACACACACACACACACACACACACACACACACACACACACACACATATATATATATATATATATATATATGTTTTAGAGCAGAAAAACAAAAATTGCCTCAACATAGAGATAGTCTATTTCAAGCGGTTCTGTACACGGCTATCCTCAGCCTCTAAGTGCCTGTCTAGGAGCATTGTTCTAAATTTATTTTCAATCTCAGTCCTCTGATAGACGCCTTGTTAATGAGAATGGATGTGTATTAGCTTTTGGTTGGGGGGCGTAAATTATCTTATCCCGCGGGAAGCGGTCTGGGTTTGGAGTTTATTTATGGTCAGGACTTGTTGTTTGTAGTTTAATATCAGTTCATACTATGTGGTTTTTCTTATAAAAAGCACCGGAGTCTGTTTTTCTGGGATTCACAGTAAATAGTTTTTGTACTACAGTTGTTCAATATTATTAATAAGTGATGGGGGATTTAAACTTAAACCCGTTAAGAATAATGTAAATTAGTTGAATTATAGATTTATAGATTGTGGGTAATACCAGAGTACCGAATGGATTAAATCCAACACAATGCGTACAAACCTTCATGCATACATATATGTCTGCATTTACATGTTCATACATATATGTCACTATACTTACACATACACCCCCACATATATGCACATGTATTCTTATGTAACTTGGCATTTATTTCTATGTCTACATTTCGTGATTAGTTCTCCCCTTTGATTTAATAGTTTGTATTTCTCTTTATATTTTATTATCCTGATTTTTTCTTCTAAACATAGTTTGCAAACTGTTGGGGGTGTTCGCGAAACCTAGAAATTTCCAATTTATTTGGGGATTCAGACCCTTTTCTTTCAATTCCCAAAATTTAAATTTTTTTTAAAAAGGGCTGTTTGTTTTTTAATTTTGAATGTCTATGTGTATTGATTCTCTTTTTAATTCTCCTGTAGAAATGCTGATGTAAATATTATGGTTTGTCGTCTTTTCTTTAGGGCTAATGGTTGCCTGGTATACTACCATAGTGGATCTGCTATTGCCCTCTACTGGGCAGTTTTCCTTAATTCTACAATTACAGGGTGTTTCCATGTTAGATTTGTTTTTTTTTATATTTAAAATGTAATTGTTATGGAAATTAATAATTTGGTACATATTATCAGTACAGGAGTAACTAATTTTGACTGATTTCCTGTTGAATATCTTATTTAGAGGGGCTTTAGTTGACGTGTTTAGCAATTAAGTTTAGAAAGTGCTGTCTGATGTTGATACTTGACAGTTTGCAGAAGGGGGGGGTTGACCCAAGTGATTTTTCTTTTTCTATTTTTACACCTACATTCCACTTTTTGTGTATTGGTATTACTAATGGCGGTTGCGTAAGACAGTTTAATTTTGAAACCAATTTTTTGGAGGGCCTTTTCGTAGAGTTCTTTATTCTTATTAAAGATTTAGTTTACTAATCCTGTTGCAAACGATAGTGGGTATTTGTCTTTGGATTGCACTGGAGTGCTTAGAAACAATATAAATATAGTTGGGAGTTTCGTTCTCTTTATGGTAAGGTTTAAAGGTTTTATCATTAAGGTTAAGGGTTATATCTTGGTAGTCAACTATTTTATGGTGAGAGGAAATCTTGATCTTGAATTCTAAGAATTTGAAGGTCCTGATAATTTTCTTTTGTAATTTCGCTGTTAGTGGACCATTACTATTAAGGATGAGGATGAGTCCGTCATCCTGATACAGCCCTATTAGTTCCGGTTTTACGATTCTACTAAGCACATCTAAAATGTAAAAACATACTAAGTCTGTAACTTGGACTGAGTCATACGCTCCCATGGGGGAATCGAATTCGGCATTGTGGCACTTAGTCCAGGTGCAATTATTTAGTGTTACTAGTGACTTTCTTGCTGTTAAGATGACATTAGTTTCATCATCCGTTAATTCTATTCAGTTCTTTGCAAAATTGATACTATTGACTAGGAGGTCTCTAGTGATAGAGGAATAGAAGTCAATTATGTCAAACTTAATTAAAGTCACTTTATCCTTATTCTTCATGTTAGTGAACCATTTAATATTATCTGACGAATCCTTCCAAAGGTTAGTACTGGTTGTGATTAGTAAATTGTTGGTTATTTTTAATTATATTTTTTGAGATAAGGCCTAGTTCTGTTTTTATTAGATGTTTTAGTCTAGATTGTGTATTGTTGGTGAAAGTTCTGTTTATGGCCCTTAAATAAGATATAGTTATCCTTAGTTTGAATCTTTCCCACTCGATCTGCAATATTTAACTTATTGGCTATTTCGATGGTCCCTGGATCTGTTTCGTACATCCTACTATTGTATTTATCTACTTTGTGTGTTTATGTTATTTTGTCCGAGAGGATTTTGTGGGAGTGTGAGAGATTACATTTGTAGATATTTTTTCATTTATCAGCTCTTATCCAAATGTCGTTGGAGTTTCTAATCCGTTTTAATATCCTTGTGTAGTTCTTGAGATCGGATCGCTTGTTGAACTTCATTTTTTTAAACTATGTCAAACAAGTCCCATTCGAAAGAATCCAGGAATTTACAGGGTGGTGGGGATATTTGGGTCTTAAAATAAGAAGAGTTGCAGGAGATTCTGAAGTCGTCTGGAAGTCGTGGCTGATGCAAAGGCGATTTTATTGAATAAATCTACTCTTTAGTATTTCAAGATGTTTTTGCATAATTTTGGTAAATATATCTGTTAAAATGAGATCTCAGTGTTATTTTCAGTTGTGCGTCATTTTGACGACAATTTATCCATCGCAGCTGTAGATCTGCACATGCGCCAAAGATATATGCCCGCCCATTCTCGTTCGGACGCACGCATTCACTGAATGAGCTGAAAGATAAATAAGTAAAATTTCCCGGATTAAATTTAGTCATTGAAAAAAAAACAAAATGATGCTCCAGATTCGCCTTCGTCGATTGCAAATCCGAAACATTGCAGGCATTAAGTCTTTCTGCTCGCTGGTTCTATGAGTAATAGAGACGATATGACTATGCTATCGTATTGGTTGGGATGTGGGGTAGAAGGGGTTTAGAGGGAAAATATGTTGGATGATAATGAGTGAAAAGAGTGACGAAAAGAAAGAGAGAAAAAGTAAAAGGTAGAAGAAATATTAAAAAAAAGAAGAAGAAAAGGTAGGGAAAAAAGTAAGAAAAATAGCAGAGAAGAAGCGATGCTTGTGATAAAAAAGGAAAGAGAATTGAAATAAGGTGAGACATAATGTTATAAAGAAATGATGCACTGAGCTTATCAGACTGTGACGCACTGCGTCCAACTGCGCACCTAAAAGTTTCCTTTTTGCCTTTCATACACAGAAGATTGAAACCAACGGAAAAGGTAAAGAGATTCTATCTATCCTATCTATCTATCTATCTATCTATCTATCTATCTATCTATCTATCTATCTATCTATCTTATTAGAATATCTATATATTATTTCTATCTATCTATCTATCTATCTATCTATCTATCTATCTTGTCTATCTATCTATCTATCTATCTTCTATCTATCTATCTATCTATCTATTTTTTCTCCTATCTATCTATCTATCTATCTATCTATCTATCTATCTATCTATCTATCTATCTATCTATCTATCTATCTATCTATCTATCTATCTATCTATCTATCTATCTATCTATCTATCTATCTATCTATCTATCTATCTCTATCTATCTATCTATCTATCTATCTATCTATCTATCTATCTATCTATTCTATCTATCTATCTATCTATCTATCTATCTATCTATTCTATCTATCTATCTATCTATCTATCTATCTATCTATCTATCTATCTATCTATCTATCTATCTATCTATCTATTCATATCTATCTATCTATCTATCTATCTATCTATCTATCTATCTATCTATCTATCTATCTATCTATCTATCTATTTTCTATCTATCTATCTATCTATCTATCTATCTATCTATCTATCTATCTATCTATCTATTCATATCTCTATCTATCTATCTATCTATCTATCTATCTATCTATCTCTATCTATCTATCCTCTATCTATCTATCTATATCTATCTATCTATTTTATCTATCTATCTATCTATCTATCTATCTATCTATCTATCTATCTATCTATCTATCTCTATCTATCTCTATCTATCTATATCTATCTATCTATATTCATTATCTATCTATCTATCTATCTATCTATCTATCTATCTATCTATCTATTCGTCTATCTTCATCTATCTGAAATTCTTCATTATCTATCTAGCTATCATATTCTGCTCATGCCTATCTAACATGTTATATTGAAGATAATACGAAAATTTCTCTAAGACAATTAAAGAGAAAAAGGAGGACATATTATACACAAAAAGCTTTTTCAGAAATTTTTATTCCGCTTAAAAAAAACCTCTTATTTGAAACAGCAAGATTGTAAATCCACTCAGTTTTTACAATAGATAATTAAACATAAAGTAGACTTGGTGTTGATAACAAATTGTTTAGAAAAAAAGGATTTGATATCGCGACAATATTTGTTTCTTTCTTCATTTTAAATGAAAGTCAATAATTTTTATTTTCATAGTTTATTAATATATAGAAATATAATAATGTCATATCAAAAAGAAAAAAAAAGCACGATATATTAATGAACACCTGCAAATCTATCCCCAGGTATGTCTAGGTGGCACCATTCTAAGAAAATGAAATGGCAATTAGAAGAAATACAAAATAAATTTAAACTTTCATTTCTATTCATTAGTTATATATATATATATATATATATGTGTGTATGTATATATTTAGGCAGCATATCTTTATTTAAACATGTTTTATTAGATAATATAGACATCTTATGTCTATTTTTATAACGATCATTTCTAGTTCCATAATTAGGATCTCGAAAAAATAAATTGAAATTCATTTATATAAAAATATGCCGTATATTTTGTTATAAATTATAAGTATTTTCGATCTCCTTCGAGATCATCGTCAGTATTCCTTATAAAAATTGTTATGTGATCGTTATGATAAATATTTTTTATAAACACGCGTCAACGCGCTCTGTTATTATTTTCAATTTATATATATATATATATTCAGTCATTTTTTCAATTCGTAAAATGTAAGGAGATAAATTAATGATGGTAAAAATGATAATGGCGTTAAATGGGGGTTGAAATGCATTTTAAAAAATTCAGCTATCATAATTAAATAATAAATTTTGTTCAATTTATTTTATTGGTTGCTTTTTCTATTTTAAAATGTATTATTTAAATTTAAATATTGTTTCTTTTCATTATTTATATATTAATATATCTTGTTGTAAAATTTTTTAAGTTAAGATATCTTGATATTTAAAAATATATATATATATATCTTTAAATTTTTTTTCTATATAAATTGTATTAGAAAATTTTGTCTTAATAAAAATATATTTAATGAAAGTATATTCTTTAAAAAACCTTATAAAAATATATATATATATATATAAAATATATATATTATATATATATTAATGTATGTTTTTTAAATATTAAAATATAAAATATATTTAATATATTAATATTATATATATTAGATTTATATTTTTACACGTATTAAATAAATGTATTCTATTCGTTTTTTAAATAAATTCATTTAATTTTATCTATATTATTTTAAGGAACATCTAAAATAAATATAAATTCAATTTTTACATATTCATTTAATGAAAAATGCATTTTTCAAAAATTTTTAAATATATATGCTATATATATATCTATATATATATATATATATATATATATATATATATATATATATATATATATATATCTATAAAAATTTCTTTTTCTTCAAACAAATTTCAATTCATCTATCTGACATATCGTCTTGTTTAAATCAAATTCTAATAGATTTTAATTCTCTCATCTTAATTGATAATTGTTCATTTTATATAATATTCTATTAGCAAATTGAAAATTTCATTATATATATATATCTATTTATATATTGAAATTATTTTTAAATATATATCATATATTTAAAAATAAATGGTGTGAAAATATCTTATCATATATTTAAAATATCAATTCTGTAATATCTCTTTCATATTGAAACCTGAATATTTTATTCATTTCCATAAAGATTCATTTTCTTTGCATTTATTATCAGCATATATATATATATATAAAATATATTTATTTATATATTGTATATAATAAATATATTTTTATATATTTAATTGTCAAATTTCCTATTTTGTTATTCATTTTTCATTCATTTAAATATTTTTTTAATATAAATTAATTTATATTTTTACACTAAAAATATTTCATGAATTTATTTTTCAAATATTAGGTTCTTAATGGAACATTAAAAATTGTAATTTTTTCTACAACATAGGAACCAAAAATTTTAATGCTGGAAAGTAATTTAAATTATCCAAATTTTATAATATTTAAAAAAGTTTAAGACATTTTATATATTATGCAAATTATTTGAAAAATGGGTGGTCATTTTATATGTTTGGTTATTAATAATATTATATATATATAATAATATATGCATTGTTATACAATTAATTCACTATGGGAAAGAAAAAAATCTTAACGTTTTTTACTAGATCAAAAAAATGTTATTCATCAACAAAACGTTTTTTAAAATTTTAACATAAGCAAAATGTTTTAAAGTGCATGCAAAATGATTGTGTTCAATTTTTGAAAGCTTTACCAGGATACTAGACAATATAAGGATAAATTAATCAAAATGCCCCAAAAAAAAAACAAAATTTTAACTGGATTGAATTGGAAAATATTAAATTTCCAAATTTTCGAATGTCTCATTGGACATTTGCAACCAATTATCTGAAAAAAACTGGCGTTAGTTTTACATTCAAAAACTGGTCCAAAACTGTCTAAGAGAATTTGGATTATTCAGGTGCATTTATTTAGAAAAAAAAATTATTTTGGAGAAAATCGAAAAAGCGGCTGAATTTTAACAAAAGTCACATTCAATGGACAATCGACGATTGGTTTATTGAGTTCTTTGGAGTTCCTTTGTCAAATTTTTAAAAAGTGGATCTAAAAAAAAAATTTTTCAAAACTTTCATAAAAACTGAGGCCAATTCCATTTAAATGTGTTTTAAAAATAGTGCAAGTGGGAGGCATGATTGTAATTTTGTGGGGTGCGTTCAATAGATTTGGTATTGGTATCTAATTTACCTTTGATGGAAAACTCAACAGTGTAGGCTATATGCAATAAAGGAACATATTCTAAAATTTGAAATTTTGATAAATACCACCAATAGCTATTTATCAAATTTTATAATAAAAATCATTCAAATAGCCAAAAATGTAATGCAATATTTCACTTTATAATATGGATGTCATTGAATGGATTCCATAATTATCTGGATCTTAATCTGATTGAAAATTTATGGAATTATATTTCTAAAAATTAGAACGCTAAAAAATTTAAAAAAAATCTTTATTAATTATACGATTATATTAAGCAAATATGGCAGAGCATTTAAATTTTTTTTTTTTTTTTATAAAAAATGAATGATAGTGATGTGAAGCTGTGTAATAATAATAAAGGTTTATATAAAATATTGATAAATAAAAATTGATTTTTTTTGCTCATTTTTACTTAACTTTTGTTTTAAATATAATTATCAATATGCAATCTTAAACTTATTTTTGCAAAATATATAATTTAAATTAATCTTGTGAGCATAAAATTTTTTCCAATTTTGTAGAAAAATATGACAATTTTAATATGATTCAAAAAGAGAAATAAATTTCTTAATAAAAATAAAATATATAAAACTAATTTATATTGTTTATATTAAAAAATATTTTTCAAATGAATAAAACTTTAAAATCGGTTTTAAAAAATTATTTATCGTAATCTATGTTTGTAAATTATTTTAAAATAAATTTATCTGTAGTTGAACACATGAATATAAAACGACAAAAAATCATTTATATTTATATTTATTTATTTTTGAAACTTTCAATATTATGATGTGTGTGTCCACCATAAGTTTTGACTTTCATTTCAAATTTTGAAAAATTCAAAACGTCCTCAAATTTAAAAAAAAAAAACCAAGGACACCTCGCTTTTCTATATAAACATGTAAAACAAATCACTTATATTGTCAACATAAAGTCTTTCAGAAATCAAAAGCGTCGGCTAAGAATATTTTTATTTACTTTTTATTAAATATATATATAAATATATATATATATATATATATATATATATATATATATATATATATATTTGGGTTATATCAAGGAAAATGGTTAACCTGTAGGTAATTCTATGTCCCTCTGTCAATGATAAAATAATATAATGTATTTTCTATTAAGTAAATATATTCCAAAAATGTAAAAAATATAATACTTCAGATAATGGTTCAAGATCCATTTCCATTGTCTAAATGTTTATAAAAAACAATTAATTATTCTCATATATATATATAATATATATATATATAAATATATGAATATATATATATATTTTACTGATCCGACGAAAAGTCAACTATATATATATATATATATTTTTTTCAGTTATTTGTTTGGATAAGTCTTGTTCTTATGTACATCGTCTTTGTCATGTTGTATTGATAATGTTATAATTTATGAATATGTCCTGAAGATGGTTTATTAGACCGAAACGTCCGACGTTGACATATTAACATTAAAACAGCATAATTGTATATAAGGATTTTTGTTTGTTTTTTCCGTATATATTTTTCTTCATACTGTCGGATCTATATCCATATATTTGCTTATATATATATATATATATATATATATATATATATATATATATATATATAATCCGTAAAATAAATCAAGTGAATCCTAATAATATAAAATATTAAAACTATCCAAAATCTAGCTCAATCTATTTATTGTAACATAGATATATAAATTATTAAAAAAAATCTATATTACTTCGAATAGCTATTTCGAAAAAATAAAAAATACTTTTACCTGTGAAACGTGTCAACTCATCCAATATGAAAAGAATGTTTATTCATATATTTGATTTAACAAATATAAGGCTTCCTGCAAGTATTAATAGAAAGAATAAATAATGCACTTCCAATGAGGTAACTTTTATTTTTATATTATATATATATATATATATATATATATATAAATTCAAATTTCCATAATATATTTTTTTACTTAATTAGCTAAATATAAAATAATATTCAACTCTAACTCTTCAAATATCTGATTAAACTGATTCTAATTTTTATATTCCCCTATATGCACCATTTTAACCAAATATAAGAGACCCGGATATATAGACCCGGATATAAGAGAATTTAATATATAAGAGACTTTCTCCGGTCCCGACAAATCTCTTATATACTTTTTATAACTATATATTAATTTAATTTTATAAATTTTACCTATTTTATATTGATCTTTTTTTTAATCACTTTATTCATTTATATATATTTTAAAGTTATTTTTAAACCCATTTTTATTTCTCTCTTAGTTTTAAATTAATATTTCATTCTTCATTATAACCCTAGATTAATGTCATAAGGTTAATATCCGGGTTTAATTTTATCAAACTTCTTCCCTTTAAAAGAAATACCTTCCAACCTTATCTGACACCATCTCTCGTCCCTTTCGTCTTAAGGAAACATTGAAATGGATATAATTCTCTATTAATTTTTCGACGGTGTTTTTTTTTTTTTTTAATTTTTTTTAGCTTTTACAGTTAAATTTCTATTTCTGACACGAACTCAATCCATTTTTTGATAAGACAGACGACCGGTATTTCGTCTTTCAAAATAGGCTATTCCATATATGAGGTAATTTTAGATTTTACTGTTTATTAAATTATATATATATATATATATATATATATATATATATATATATATATATATTATTGATGCATGTTTCATTAAATAATATAGACAAGTTTTGTCTATTTTTTAAGTAAATTCCTTTCATATTGTCTGATAAAATTATAACATTATCATTGAAAGACGAAAGAAAATCACCAAATTGATACATGTTTTTTTTATCCTATCTAAAAATTCTTTTTCTTATAAACCATTATCAAAGATGACAATTATATTTCAATATATTAAACAATACACGGACAAAACAATAATGATAGTCTGTTTTTGTTTGATGAAAAGAAAATTTTTTGAACGATAAACTTTTGTATAAAGACACAAAAGCAAAAATTTTGATCGCAGCTCAAGACCATTCTTAAATGCCTATAAATGATAAGTTCCAATTATTGGTTTATATCAAAAATTCCTCTACTTAACAAATCTCGTTTTCACCTATAGTGGTCATAAATGCGAAATTATCTTCATTAGAATTTAGTATTTTCGGCAAATTTTTTTTTTTCATCAAAATGTTTGGATTTTATAAAAAAAATATTAAAGTTCAGTAATTGAGAATGTGCTTTTAGATCAAAAGTGTCCATAAATGGCGTAAATAAACCAATTAGAATCAACCCCACTTCTCTTTAATAAAATGACGAACTCAAAATATGCAAAATGATCAAGCAGTTCACAGGGTTCGTAAATACAATGCATCAATGAAAATTTCAGCTCCTTTTCCTTTTTCAGGCCATAATAGTAACATTTATCTCTTACCACTCAACAAAGATTTAAGGTTTAAACCCCAGACACATTAATGTAATTCCAAATAAATTATTGAACAATCATTAAATATATATATCTATAAAAAATAATAACATTTTCATATCAAAGCCTGTATAGATTTTTCTTTATTTGATTCTGTTGTATTCCGGCCTATATATGATCTACATTTGACTCCAAACTCACAATGTCTCTCGTATCTCCAACACCACATAACAATCAGATAATAAATAATAATTTTTTTAAAATATTTTCTTTCTCATTTTATTTTATTTTTTTTATATGTATAAATGTTAGGAGGTTTACAATTATTTATTCAAAGTTATAAGTCCCCTACAACATACAAACTATTATCTTGATCTTTGTTATTATACAACATTTCTGAGATATAGATGTTTGTTCACTTCTTCAATTTGTCGTATGAATTCGAAATATTCCTCAAATCTAAAATAAATAAACAATGAGTGCTTCCATTCAATAATATTTCTCATTTTTATGACTATTTTTTCATATTAATTCATCGGTTTATAATTTTTAAAAAGTTTTTTCCTTCTAACGAATCATTTTAATATTCATTTCAGTAATTGACAATGTTTTTTAGGTTGTGGAATAAATGGTGGTTTTAAACCAATTAAATCAACTCCACTTTTCTCTTTAATATACATTACTCATGATATGCAATTAATGATCAAGAGTTCACAGGGACACGTCATAAACATGCATCAATGAAAATTTCAAAATCCTTTTCCTTTTTTGAGTTTCATAATGAATTTTATCTCTTTTTAAAAACAAAAATTCAAGGTAAGAAAAAGTTTTACAGACAAAAGTTGTATCTTCCAAAAAAATTATCTGAACACTCATCACCCCAAGTCTATAAAAAATCATATTATATTTTTAAAAATATACACTTTGATGCCTTTATCTGATTCTGTTGGATTCCATTAATATATATCTACATTTGACTCCAAACTCATTTGTCTTTCATGTTTCAATCACCAGAAATGAACCAGATAATACTCGTTTTTGCTGTTTCCATATTGTTCTTTCTCATTTTGAATAAATATTTTTTATGTATCTATAAATGTTAGGAGGTTTTTAATTATTTAAATCATAAATATTTGTTGTATAAATTAACTCAAAACTTAAAAAATTTGTTTTTATATCAAACATTTCGATCGATGTGCCTTCCAATTTCTTCAAGGACAAAGAGTCGATTAAGAAGTTCGAAATTCCCTCACACGCTATTTAAATAATAACAAATTTTTAAAATCTAACAAAACAAATATTTACAGCAACTCATACATAAATAATGTAAGCAAAACTGATTTATTCCGTTGTGATGATAAAATTTTTCAATCCGAGGACAATCGTCAAAGATTAAAAAATAAGGCGAATAATCATAACTCATCATCCCAGAAATTTAAACTCCAATATTTTGTTGTTTAAAAAAACAAAACTATTTAATAATTAAACGTAAATATAAAATTCGCATAATATATAACGGTTATCGGCGCATTAAAAAAATTACAAATTCAGAAAAGTGTTCAAATTCAAAAAAACATATCGCATTCATTTTTTCAACTTTTACCGTTGGAAATTCATGAATTCTCTAATTTATTTCAAAAAAAAAAGAAGAATTTTAACCTTCTTAATAAATTGATTGGAAAAGACCTTAAATTCCAAACTGTGAAAAAAAACCACTCTTTGTACGAATATTTATATCATTTGATAAAAAAAAAAAGGAATCTTTGGATATATTAGCAAAATGATCGGAATCATCGTTAATAATACAGGCGCTTTTTAAATATAAATATATGTAAATATATTTGCTGGCTGAATTTTATTCATATATTTTTAAAGCTAATTAATAGATTGTAATTTAATATATATGTGTTTTTCTAATTCTCGCTCACTAAATTTTCACGCTGCATGAAAACAAATCATTTTTTTCTTTACAAATGAAAAAGTTTTTTTTGGAAATAAATTACCAGATTTTTCTAATAAATGATTACTGACAGTTCAACGAGTAATTGCGTGAACTTATGAAAGTTCATTTGGTAATATTTTAATACAACTGTTACACAATGGGCAACGAATATTAAGAGAATGAAAAAAATGTCTTTCTAGACATCCGTATTATGAACCAGGGAATCGTTTATCTCGTCTAGTATCTGTCAGCTAGCGTATATTTCAATAATTTGGAAATTAAAATTTATATTTAAGACCTACTTTCTTATTTGACATATTTAAAACCAAATTGTTTTTGTTTAAATTGCTTTGTTGAGGATATTTATATCAAGCTGTTGGGGATTTTTTTTTTTGTTATTAACAATCGTCAAAAAATGGAAGAATATTTTGGTTAGGTTTTATCGCAATCATACTTTTTTTTATATCATATAAAATTCTCCAAATTCTTTTTATTTGTTGCAAAGAAATTTATTCTTGATTTTAAATTCTTTTAAGATTTTCTAATACATGTCCGCTTTTTTTGTCGTCCATTATTTTGAGTAAGTTATTTTCGGTGATTTATCTTGTTTTCAAATGTATCTTATAATGTTATTGTTTTTCAAATAGCTTTTTCTTAAAAATAAATCTGTATTTTCTTTTATCAATATTACTTTTTAGTCTTTTTCACCTTAAAAATTCCTCATTTGTCACATGCTTTTTTTAACAAGAGATTCAAAAACACAGGTAGGTTTTTAAATCTAAATACCGTTTTCAGGCTTGAAAATTTGCTGGATTTAAACCATTTTTTACGTTCTGTTTTACATATCAACCTCAATGGGCTAATTTATTAATTTTTTTTTTGCTGGTAATATTTTTTTCAAAAAATTATTGCTGGTAATAGTTTTCCTTCAAAACCTATTTCTGGAAATAATTTTTCCTTCAAAATGTATTGCTGGTAATATTTATTTTTTTCAAAAAAAAATTGCTGGTAATAATTTTTCCTTATTTTAAATTATTGCTGGTATTAAAACCTATTTTTATACTTTCATAGTGATTTGACCCCAGTTTGGGGGTTAACTATTTGCCCATAGTTCGGACCCCTAACAGGTCTACCACCCCGGTCAGGGTTATCCTGGAACACCAGCAATTAAAAGGTGGTTCAACGCTTTTTTACGTACCTTCTATAGTTTATCGTCTTACCTAGAACGCGGATGTTTATCGTCTTACCCAGGAGGTAAATAGATTTTAGTTTATCGTCTTATTATGATATCTATGCAGTTTATCGTCATGCCCAGGACGCGGATGCAGTTTATCGTTTTACCCAGGACGCGGATGTCAGTTTATCGTCTTACTCAGATAAACTTACTATTTAAATAGTAGCATGCTATGAGTGTTTAGAACATTCGCTTTTCGACCTGGGTTCGAATCTCACCATGATCGATTTGACTTCTTGATATTATCGGTATGGGGAAGGCGATCCCAGCATGCAGCACCTTTAGAAAAATGACTGAAAACCATGCCACGGTTTTGACACAAAATGTGTGAAATTGTGTTAACGGAACTATCTGAGAGCCGTCGATGGTTGTGCTAGTCACAAGTCATCGTGGCCGAGGGTTTGAGTGTGCTGGACTTGGTCAGGCTTTTGATCATGCCAGATAACGAGCACTTTCACAGAAACTGTAACCAAGGTCCGCCCAGGATAGTTACAGTATAAACCACAGGTGGGATCTGTAGGTGTTGAACAAACACAAATGTGCCTGAACATGCGTCTGCAACAGGGATTGACTAGTAGACAGGCATACTCAGATATGAAAAAAAATATTAAATATAAAAGTAGACATTTATTACGTATATACATAATTTCTGCGAATCTGCTGTTTATGAAACGATATGTTATTGAGAGGTCTGCTGCTCAAACCGGCAACATGGTTTTATATATTGTCCCTAATACTGGTCTTCAAATTCTCCTTCAAGACACCATGTGTCTCTTTATAATTTCATTGAGCTTGTTCAAAATTATTATTGCTCCCGTTTGAAAAGTATTTTCCTTGTCTGGTTTCATTCTAAATGTATTTTATTTATCCGTTTTCTCCTTTCAATAACATTCATTATAATGTTCATTATTCACCTTAATATTCATTATAATGTTCATTATTTACATTATTCAGTTATTGTCCAAGATTGTCGCCATATTTATTATATTTTAATGATTTACACTCCGGCCTTCTTCAATTATTGGAATATCGTTTTAACCCAATTTTGACGGTTACTGGGGTAGAACTGTTCTAGTTCCATCTGCCATGTTTAATGGATATTTTATATCATTATCTCCTGTTAAATCCACCGAAAGTTCTCCGGTCCCTTAACCTAAATTGAACTCACTCACCTCTTTGGGTCCTGTATGACGATGAATCTTTATTTCCAAAAGTCTTCAACTTTTTATTTTGAAACACATTAGGCCAAACTAGAAGCAAATAACAACACCATTGGAAAATTCTCCACTTAAGGAAGCAACATATGCTGGATCTAACTAACACCTTTATCCATTTGTACACAAGTCACTGAGGACATCTGTGTATGAATTTCTGAGTATTATAAACCTAATATCTTCATCAATTATTTTTACCAGTGCTCATATTGCAATTTTGCTGTTATCGTTGCATTTTTTTTTACCAGAGCTCATATTGCAATTTTGTTGTTATTATCCCACAATCTCTGGCACTCCTTATTACTGGTTCCCATATTGTATTCATTTCTATGCTTGGTCAATGAAGGAGATTTTTGTGGCCTAGCATATGTGATGTTATTGATGTTAGGTTGAACGTTTCTTTGTTGTTTCATAGTTCTGCAGTCAATTGCTGAATTCTCCTGACGAGTGGAGAGAACGATTTCAAATCTTTCAGACTTCCACTGATTGAGAGTATTTCTGGCTTTACAATGTCTTTCTTATCGCTATTTCATAATTTCTCATAAAGATTTTTCTTTATGGTTCATTCCCACCCCCCTCATTGTATGTATTCGTGTGTGTGCGTGTATGAGTCGAATGTCGTTGTTTGAGAGAGTAGTTTAAAGTTATATTACAATTTCTCAGACTGTATTTACTTTTATTTTTCTACATCAGATTTTTTCCTTTCTGTTTTGTGAAAAGTGAATTTTTCCTTTTGTCATGATTATACATTTGTTTTTGTTTTGGTAGAACCTATCTTCCATCCCTTTCCTTTGATGATGAACGGGAGGGATATTGATTTGCCAAGAAAGTTCCTTTGTTTATTTCAATAGAAATAAAATCATTTTTAAAATTTTTTTTATTTCAGATATTTGGGTTATTGAAGAATTATATTTACCATTTGGTGTCTTTCAGCGAACCAATTCCATCTGATCAACAATTCTTCATAATTATCAGCAGAGAAGAGCTTCAGCTCTTCTTTTGCAATCTTCCAGAGAATTTTGTTTTCGTTAAGAGAATTGTTCATTTCGTGTTTACAAACATGTATTTGTTTCGCCGGGATTTTTGGTTTGATGTTAAACGCAGGATGGCCTTTCTTTCTTTTTTTATCTTTCTTTCTTTTTTTTTTCTTTCTTTCTTTCCTATTATAATCTTATTTTCTTTCTTTCTTTAACATTCTTTCTTTCTTTCATTTTCTTTCTTTTATATTTCCTTTACCATAAATATCTTTCTTTCTTTCTTTCTTTCTCCTTTTACCATACTTTTGTTATATTTCTTTCTTTCTTTCTTTCTTTCTTTCTTTCTTTCATTCTTTTCTTTCTTTATTTCCATCTCTTCTTTCTTTCTTTCTTTCTTTCTTTCTTTCTTTTCTTTTTTCTACTCTATTACCCATCAAAGTTCTTCTTTCTTTCTTTCTTTCTTTCTTTCTTTCTTTCTTTCTTTCTTTCTTTCTTTCTCCTATTACCATACTCTTCTTTCTTTCTTTCTTTCTTTCTTTCTTTCTTTCTTTTTCTTTTCTCATATTCTTTTCTTTTCTTTCTTTCTTTCTTTCTTTTTTCTTTTTCATTTCTTGAAGTCTTTCTGTAAAATTTCTTTTTCTTTGAATTCTTTCTTTCATTCCATTCTTTTTTCTTTCTACTCCTATATACCACTTCTTTTTTTTTTTTTCTTTCTTTTTAGCCTTTCTTTCTTTCATTTTCAGAAGGGTATATAGTTTATCTGGTAATCCAATCATTTCTTTTTTTGTTTCTTTAAGAATTCTTTCATTTTCTTTCTTTTTGATTTATTACCTTTGGTAAATTCTTTCTTTTCTTTCTTTTCTTTCTTTCTTTCTTTCATTTTCTTTCTTTCTACTATTCGGCCATACTCTTCTTTCTTTCTTTCTTTCTTTTCTTTCTTGGCTCTTTCTTTCAAGATTTCTATGAAGATTTAAATGTTTCTCACAAAAGCTCTTTCTTTCTTTCGTTTTGAGGTGAAACATTTTCTTTCAGGAATTCTTTGAAGGATACCATATGTTAGTCGCTCATTTTCTTAAAGTCGCAAAGTATATTTCTTTCTTTCTTTCTTTCTGCTAAACATGACATGTCCCTTCAACTTTCTTTCTTTCTCTTTATTTTCTTTCTTTCTAACTCCTATAAAGGACTCTTCTTTCTTTCTTTCTTTCTTTCTTTCAACTTTCTTTCATTTTCTCTTTCCTCCTATTACCATAAAATTCTTTCTTTCTTTTCTTTCTTTCTGGCTTTGACATTTTTCTTTCTTTCTATTTTGTATACTTTCCTCTCTCTACTTTTTTTCTTTTCTTTTTTTTTCTTTCTTTCTTTTCCTTTTTACCATACTCTTCTTTTTTCTTTCTTTTTTCTTTCTTTTTTCATTTTTTCTTTCTACTCCTTTACCACTTACTCTTCTTTCATTCTTTCTTTCCTATCTTTCTTTCTTTTCTTTTTTTCATTTTTCTTTCTTTCTACTCCTATTTAAATGTTTATTCTTTCTTTCTTTTTCTTATTTCTTTCTTTCATTTTCTTTCTTTCTCTACTCCCTTTATTTTCCTCTTCTTTCTTTCTTTCTTTCTTTAATTCTTTCCTGTTCTTTCTTTTTTCATTCACCTATTCATTATTTTTTTCTTGCTCACTTTTCTCTCCTTTCTTTCTTTCATTTTTCTTTTCTCCTATTACCTTGGTTATCTTTTTTCTTTGTTCTTTCTGTTTTCTTTTTTTATCTTTTCTTTTTTCTCTTTTCTTCCCTTCATTTCTCTCTTCTTCCTCAGTCATTCTCCCTTTTCTTTTCTTTCTTCTTTCTTTTCTTTCTTTCTTTTCTTTCTTTTTTCTTTTTTCTTTCTTTCCTTTTTCTTTCTTTCTTTCTTTCTTTTCTTTCTTTCTTTCTTTTTTCCTTTTTTTCTTCTTTCTTTCTTTCTTTCTTTTCTTTTCTTT
>CAHIKZ030002183.1:162500-318548 GCA_903632075.3 Acanthosepion pharaonis | reverse complement strand
TAAAGTAAATAATAAACAAATTAAAAATCTATTATGACAAAAATATTAGTTAGACTATAAAAATCAAACCAAAAATCGAAAAAAATAGATATAACTGTTATATAATGATAAAAGAATAAATACTACGTTACTTAAAAATCTAAAACCGAAAAGCGTAAATAAAATATACAGTATAACAAATAAATAGTAAAAAACAATAAAATAAATTAATCGAAATTCATACAAATAAATAAACTAACTAACAAACCAATCCCGATAAAGTAACCATTAAAAAAAATTAAATAAAGATAATCAATCCAAATATATACATGAAGTAATAAACAAAAAATGTTTCATTAAATACCATAGAAAATTTTTATGTATTTATTTTAAGCAAATTCCTTTCGTATAGTCTGATAAGCTTAATAACATTATCATTGAAAGATAAAAGAAAATCACCATATTGATGCAAGTTTTTTAATCCTATCTAAGCTTTCGGCTTACATAAGCCATCATCAATTACATTACAATAAATTAAACAATACATGGACATAGCAACAATGATAGTCTGTTTTGTTTGCATGGAAGATTTTCAAGCAATGACAAACTCGTGCATACAAGACACTAGAAGTGAAAATCACACCGCAGCACATGTCATCACATATAACCATGCGAGAGTAAAAATGAGAAATGTTGAGTATGGGAAACCATTGGTATAAACCAATGGCTTCTGTTATCAATTATAGGCATTTAAGTATATTTGTGGAGTTTTTCATAGTTTATTTTGTTCAACTGTTTTATGTATATAGCTTCAAAATTTTTAGTTTTTTGTTTATTGTTTTCATGTTTAAAATATAGTTGTGTTTTCAACAAAATTTTTCAGAATTGTGTATAATGGCCAGGCATGTTGTTTTAAATGCCTAAAAATGTTAGATTATCATTCAACTGTAAGAGTCAAGTGTTGTGGCTGATAGGATTGTATATGACCATCATAAATATTATTTTATCCATTGGGATACAATCTCCCAGAAGGCACTTGAATTTGTAAACTCTGTTGGTTTTTTGCAAATCGCTGACAGTAGTGAGGGGGAGAATCATTGCAAATAATTGAGTTGGATATACTATGAAAACAATAAACACAGTAGAACAAAATATTATAATAATATAAAAATCTACTGTGCCATGTGTCCTCAAGGACACATGGCACAGTGGATAAAGGCATTAGTTAGATCCAGTGACAGGGCCCAAAGAGTGTGAGTTCAATACCTGGTTAAAGCAGTGGAGAACTTGGAGAGGGGAATTAACAGGAGATAACTGATAACTGATATCCATTAGACACGGCACATGGAACTACCACAGTGAGCAAAATAAAGGATTCAGTTCAACATTCCAACGGAACGCCGGAGCATACAATGGCAGAAACGTTGTGATAAATATGGCAACAAAGATGAGGACAATAGTCCAAATAATGTAAATAGTGTACATAATACCTCATCTCAGAAATATAGACAGACACCAAAAATTATAATTATATATATATATATATATATAGAACAATTAGGAAATAAGGTTTGTTCTAATTTGCTTTTAAAAGTATTAGCTAGAATTCCTGATTTTTTCTTTTAATCAATAAACTATGAAGTTTATAGAAACTCAAGGGAAAATTTTGTCAATTTATTTTTCCTTTTATTACCTAAAATCCTTTTTTCAAAATAGCTGTCCCATGGGACAGATATAGAAAGTTAAGAGTGGTCATAAAATTTCTATTTCAGAAAAATCGGTGCTGTGAACATTCACAGAAAATTAGTGAATGATTATGGAAAGATATGGACTTAATGTAAGCACAGTAAGGAGATGGGTCAATTAATTAATATGACCTAGAGATAAGGAGAAACTGGCCTTGGTGACAGCCTCTGCAGTTTCAGGTCAGCTGCTTCTGTAAATGAAAATAAAAGATCAAACAAGCTGAGTCTCTCATTACAGTTGACAAAAAATCACTACTGCAAAACCAAAAGCCTTGTGGTGAGCCATTTGTGAGTTAATTCCTGCTAGTTAGTCAAAGTCTTATACAAAGTAGGATTCTCAGAATGTTGATATACTTTATGAAAAAAAAAAAGGGTTAATAATACTCAAAAAATTCTGGAACTGCATTACATGAATGAAAGCGGTTTTTCAGAAAATAGCAGTTCTTTGATAATAATGAATTGAAAGAGGCAATGCACATGAATGAAAGCAACTAAAAATATTTCTTAGATGATGGATATTACATGTCTTCATTCCAGAAGTAATATACCAAGATTAACAACTACATTTGAAATTCAGAGACTTTTGCATTCATTTTGGTATGTTTGTCTACTTAGACTAATAAAACTGTTATAATGAAAAAAAAAAACTTTAATACTTTCTTACTGATCTTCATATAGTGAAATAAATTTGCAAAATGTTTAGTATACAACGAATTCAAAAGCCTTTAACTCATTGGCTGTATGAAATCTTATACATCCAATTTTAATAGACAAAATTGAGAATGAACAAAAAGCTCAATGAGAAAAAAAATATTTGTGGGGGATGGAATGAAGAATAAGTACTTTTTGAACATTGTTTAATTTTCATATTTTTTTATTGACATTTGAAGATAAATTCCCTTTTGCTATTGAAATGGATATTCAAACAACTGAAGTATGATTCATAACAAAAACAAAGTCTATAAAATTGTTCACTTGAACCTGTTTTAAAAACAAAATAATAAATCAAGTCATTCAAGTACATGTGTATTTTTCCCCAGTAAACACCTGAATTTTAAAAAAAAAATAATGAAAGGGAAAAAAGTATAAAAACAAACAAAAACAATTCATAATAAAGTACATAGGTTAACAAGGTCCACAGTTTTATAATTGTATTAATTGCCATAAATATATGACGATAAAGCAGGTTTATGTTATTTGTCAAGCTCCCATTATGGGAAAATGTTAATACTCGGAATTAAAAATATAATTATTGTTTGACAAAATATTCTTTGAATTTTTTTATAATCAACTAAGACTTCATCCTATGCTTACAATGAGAAAAGGTCTAGAGAATTAAATTCCAAATAAAATGTAAGACGGAATGAGAGAGTTGATTGGAAATAGATATTTATAGCAAATGGGCTTTTCATATTTTACAAGTAGATAAATCTACTAACTACATGGTTTAGAAAGACTATTTTGAACAATCTTCATGAAGTCTCAATTTTGCCTTGAAAAATTAGTATACATAATTCTTCCTTTTGCCAGAACTTGAACACTGACAACTGATTTTGGAGGTAAACTTATTTATATATCAGTCAGAAAGCATACCTGTAGTTGAAATGGATCTGTGGATGGGGTGGATTATTTTGAAAGATTGGCTATTAAAATATGTTTTAAAATATAGGGTGAATGAGAAAAATACTATCATGTCAAAGATAATAGACTCTTGTGATGTTCAGATTTTTGTGTAAAATTTGTCTAACAGTCTCTTTACTGACGAAAATCATGTCAGCAATCATTCTGATGCTGAATTCTTGATTATATTAAATATTGTTTTGATTTTTTAATATTCTTGCTGGTTCTTAATAAGCACTAGCAGCATGGCCCGGCGTTGCCTGTGCTTGATTCAAAAATCGTAGACTCATACAGCAATCGCTATCACTTGACTTAAAATATTTTTTTTCCCTTGCCTTTTTTTTTTCACCTCTGCCCTTTGCCGTGCTGATGTTGCTACATGCCTTACTTCTTGCCTATCTCACACTGCAAATTTTTCAAGCTCTATACTAAACATTAAATCTCTTACTAAAAAAGAACTAAACAAAATGAACACAAAATGATCAGCTTTAAAAGGACTCGTAACTGGAAAACTGAATGAAAAAAGAATGTTAACAACAAATACTTTTTCATATAACCCAGTTCTATATATATCAGAATCAACGTTGAGTTTAAATGAGCGATATGAGCCAATTGGAGTAAAAAAGTTGCCATGCAGATTTAAATTTTTTCCAATTTTAACAAATTTTTTTTTTGCATGCTAGCATGCTAGTTAACATTCGTGTCAGTCAGCTGTTGGCTCTCATGCTAAAATAACTGTTCCTGTCTATTCACTTGGCAGCCATTTCTATAGGCTCTCATTCTATCATAAAAAATGGCTGCAAACTTTTATCAAAAATATCTGTAGAAGTATATGAAAAATCGATTATTTCCACTATGGATGGGAGTTAGGAAATGCAAAGACAGTCTTGGCCTTTCCACTAACTTGGAGCATGTGCATGTAAATTTTGGTGCAAATCTGTCAAAGATTGTGGCCATGCATTCGTTACACACACACACACACATCCTGCCTTTTATAGATAGAGATTCATGATATTCATCATGTCTGACATCTTCACTTTCACAAATTACTGCACCTTTCTTCTCAGTATAGAAAAATATTTGCTAACCATTTTGTTTAATTTCATCAAAAATTTCATATTGATATATTGATTGATTTTTAAACAGAAAAACATGACTACTTTAAGTGCAAGTGTGAATGGATGATGGAAGCAGACAAATTTCAGCAGTTATTTTTCTTTGCTCATTGGTTAGTGTATATCATGTGGTTTATGCATATTCTCTGCAATTTGACTTCTCAAACCCCATTTCATTATTTTTATGGTTACATCTAGCCAAATCAACTGTAAAATGATGAAACCTTGCTACTAATCTAGTACTGAACTTTAATTTAGAGGAAAGTTCATCAAAACAATTACCATGAAAGTATTTGTAGAAAAGACAAAAGGAAGCTACATTATAGTGGTGGAAAAGTGACTGAAGCTGAGATGCCAGATCTTGACCAATAACATTGCAGATTTTTCTTTGGATTTTATCAAGAATCTCTAAATATATAACAGGAGCACCAGATGTGGCAGCAATATTCAAAGTAAAGTCAAATGGTAGACTTGCAATATGTAAAACTAGATTCTGGTGAGAAAAAATTGTCTAACACACAGTGAATTTTCTTTCCTAGCAACAGACCTAGGAGTTAATTTTCAAATATAATCTTTCCAATTCATGTCAGTGTAAAATGTCAATAGGTTTATTAATAATGACCCTTCTTCCTGCAGATTATCATCTGTAGAACATGCTGATGGTTTTTTTTTGGTCCTCCAGATGCATTAAAAGAGACTCAAACTTGATTTTGGAAGCATTAAAATTATTCTGTTGAACGTTTCCTGTGAATACAACAAAGATTGTAAATCATTTGCCAATTTAAATCATCCAACAATCAAAAGTTCTATTATCAAATAGGCGTATGAGAAAAAATGATGACATTTCCTTGGCCAATGATGAAAAGATAGGAAATATGTAGATCCAAGTAAAAATTAACTGAACACATTTAAAAATTAAATATATGACAAGAGAGGCTATTCAAGACAACTTTCATTTTGACATAGGCTGAACATTTGAACATTCTTAAACAAAGACTTTTGATTTTGAGCATACGTTTAAATTACTAAAGGTATTGAAAAATAGGTGTCTGTTCTGATTTTTAACTATCACACTTTCCACCTGGAAAAAATTTGTTTTGATGTGAGGAAGAACTGTTAATTCCCATACATAAACCAATAAGAAACCTTATTTTTTATTAAAGTTTATAGGCACAAAAATCTTCATAATTCTTTCAAACAAGAAGAAACCTCTTCCTAGACAATTCTCAATATGGAGGTTAAATGGTAATCCAAAGATTATCTTTTTTAAATTCAAAAATGAATCCCAATCAGTATGCTAGTAATATAAAAGAATGTTTACTAATAAATGATTCCTTTCTAATAGAAAATTCAAAAAAAATTTTTCTTAGATACTAAAAAATCCAAATTGCAAATGAGACAGAGTTGTGATGCTCTACTAGAGTTAAGAAAAACAAGGAACAAATTTTCCTTTTCTATAAAGAAGAATGTTGATTTGATTTATTAGGGCTAACAAATAATAACTAAACCAAAAACTCTATTTGACAGAGAGACTGGGCAATGGAAAATTGAAAGTCTGAATAAGATACAATTTATTAAGTTAAAATTTTAAGCCAATTGACAGATTTGCATTGAAATCATTAACACAAAATTGTTTACAGTTTAATGAAAAGAGATTTAGAGTCAAGAACATTCAGTTTATAAATTCAGAAATTTTGTTTATATTAAAGTCCTGAAAAAAGGAGAGCAATAAAAATAGTATAAGAGATAGCTAACAGAGTGCAATATACAAAAGTCAAAAGCACATGAAAAGAACTCATCTGGGGACTTACAATTGGGAGATTTTCTGAATATAAACACCAAATCCATGAATATGTATCTTAGAATCTTTTGACAAAGAAAAAGGTAGCCTGGGACAGAGAATTCATTTGTAGCAATGAAGAATTTAAATTAGTTTTGCAAAAGTATTTCAATATCTGAAGAATGTTTCAAGAAAAAATTCTAAAGTTTGATTGAATGTTAATTCTTTGTTCACTAGTTTGCACATATGTCCTTTCATTGTATTTGCTATATATTGAATGTTTTTTTTTAAAAAAAAAATAAATAATTAAAAAAATACTAAATAAAAACTAACCAAATTTTAGCTCAGTCTAAATTTTTTTGTTTAATACATGTTAAGACAACTATCCATGGATGATATGTCACTAATATTTGAACTTGTTAGATCAGATGCAGCCTCACTAAAAAAATAAAAAGAGTTTGAGTTCCTTACTACTAGTCAGAAACAGCAACCAGAAAATGCCAACCTGGTACCCTCATAATAAAAAGTTAAATTGGTCAGTCAGACCACCAAAAAATTAAGTAGTTAAATTATTATGGCCATGGAAGAAAGAACTAATAAACAATATCCTAAAAAGGAAACAATCTCTACTCTTGTTCAATAAACATGGAAGAAGTACTGGATGGGTAATAGGTGAACCTATCTACTTAGTTTAACCTGTTAGATCACAGAAAGGGATAGTTGATTTTATCAAGACACCATTTCTATATTTGAAATAAGGCTCAAGACCTTTCCAGACCAAAGGGGAATTACTAAATTATTAAAACCTCTTAAGGTTATCACAAGATTTGAAATCAATATTAACAAAAAATTAGATCACTTAATCTAGTTAAAATTAATAAAAATTTAAAGTTTAAATGTACACACACACATGTATGTATGCATGTATGTATATTTTAAACTGGACATTGGAATAAAGACTTTGTTGTCAAATGGACCACTTATGACTATTATCATGATTTCTGTTTAAAAGATGAATAAAAGAAATCAATCAATAAATAAGAAAAGAATATGTATATATCTAATAAACCATATAAGATTATTGTTAAATATAAGACCATTTTAGTATTGTTGTTAAAACTCATTGAATGATAAATAATAGTGGAAAATTACATATACAAAAACAATTTAAAAAAAAAGAAAAAATATTATAAAAAAATTCTTTCCTTACAATTATAAATTTAAAAAGTTATGATGGCTTGTATTTGTTATTGTCATGGATTTTAACACCTCCAGTATGATTCTCAGTAACAACATTAATGCACCATGAGAGAGACAACGAAAAACATGTGAAGGGTAGTTGTCCTTCTCTTGAGTGCTGGTAGCTCAGAAGCAACCAGGGTTACTTTTGTTCTGGCGTTTGCTTTGAGATTTACTACAACATATACACAGATAGAAACATACAAGCACATAATCACACATATAGTTTATATGGGATGTTGGAATAAAACAGTTTGTCATCAAATATACCATTTATTTTTTATTACTATTACCTTAATTTCTGTTTAAATGATAAATAATTGAAACCAATCAATAAATAGGAAAGGTAATAAAATTAAATTATCAACATTTCTGTTGTCACTTTTGTGCGCACTCAAAACTTTCCATCAGAAACCCATCAATGCACACATGTTGAGTAAGTCTTCAGGTGAACCACATTTGTTTTACATTTCAGTGCCATGTTGATGCCTCTCAAGATCATGTTGAGCTCTGCAGGCTGATATGCTTGTTTCCACATTCTGATCACAGCCAATAGGCATCTTTAACCAGGGATTTGCTGCTTTCCACAACAAATCAGTGGCCAAGGAGCTTGTATCAACCCACACAGTAGCTTCACATCCATCAGCACACCAATCACCTTGCACCAGATCCTTCAGTGCCAATCTGGTAATGATGCTTGTCAGCATCCAAGTCAGAGGTGGGTCCTGCACTTCATCCTCCCAGCCAGACGTCACAGAGTTTGCATGCCATTTTATGAATGCAGCTGTGACATGGAGCCAGCCATATACTGGCAAATGTCTAGTCAAATTCCCACACAAGGAAAAGATGTTCTGATGAGGGAAGGTAGGAGGTCACTACCATGACTCCATTGCAATTTGTCCCACTCCTCCTAGACATGTAATCCCAGCACAGGTGCCATTCTCTAAACACTCTGGATCCTTACTGGTTATTCCAAATTGCTGAAGATATGTCCTTACATGTGTAGCAGTGCATATACTCTCATTGACAAATATGTCATCAATGTATGAGGATGTGACTCTTTGGATGGTCATGTCCTTTGCAACCACGACATTCACAATTGATTGCATGATCAGCAGGGCCCTGTTGAGCCCAAAACCCAAATGGGTGGGGCAATGCAATATCTTTGCTCACCTATCTACACTGTTTGAAAGGGCCACAATGATTTGTCCAATGTGGATTTGTAAATAGGCATTGAGCAAATCCAGTATGGTGACATTCAATCTTTCCTGTTGCAAACTCCCTCAATTTTTATGCACAAACATCTGCATCAGCAATGTGCGTGTCCACATACCGATTGAGCTCCTGATAATTTATGACCTGGCATAACTTCTGTTTGTTTTTCTTCATCACAGCCATAGAGTGATCAGGCCCTTGTGGGGCCTAAGTTCTTCCTTGGGATATGGAAGTAGGCAGCTGTTATAGATCCAGGTTTGTAGTTCATGAACATACTCCTCCCTGAGTGGCTTTGGTACTGGATACTCAGCTGTCTGGTTCTTCAATGTGGGTGGTGTCTGGTCACCAGATCACTTCCAAGACAACACCATGGGTGGTGTTCTGGTCATACTCTGCATGGAAGTCAGGTTCATTGATTTGATGGCCACATGCAAAAGCGTTCAAGTTGAGGAAAGACACAGTCCCAATGCTATTTACACATAATGCCCCTCCCAACTTCTTAAATGTCAAATCCAAGCAGGTAGGTTTTAAATGCAAAAATCATTTTTTACATAAGCATCCACAACCAGAACCTCAACATTGATAGGGGCCTGTTGCTCATGTCAAAATGAATAAGTCCTGCATACCAAAAAAAAGGAATTCAGTCCTTTTACCAACAGTGACATGTGTCCACTTCTTTCCTCTTCCAAGGTGACAAAGAGTCTGCTTAGAAGAAAATTACAAACTGTGTCTAGCAAGGCTAAACTTCTGATTCCATTAATGCGTACAGCAATTGGGGGTAGCAGTTCCTTTGTATGGAGCTTGGAGAGTAGAGTGGCACTGAAGCCTATTACCCTGGATTGTTTCCTGGGCAATTGTGGAATACATGGCCTACCGCATTGTACTTGTGACATCGCATCTGGGGTGTCTGCCTTTTGGTATGCAATTTATTTTGCAGTCCTTTACAAAATGATAGGGACCCTTGCAACAATAGCATGTTATGGAGCCATGTGGATCCCTGGTAGGAAGCTTCCTCACCTCATCCCATGTTGTTCGCACCACGCAACTGCCAGTCCCTCTTCCAATACTTCATCTTTCATAATTGCTCACACTCGAGTCAATAGCTGGTCAATAGACAGCTTGTCTGTCTGGGTCAAAGCGCGAAGGCGATGTTTAACTCAGTCTAGTAATCCTCGCGCAAATGCACATGCCAGGCCACAGTCACTCATTCTGCCAAACAGCACAGAAAGTTTTTGTAACTCCACCAGATAGACATCCACTGATACTCCGAATCAAAAAGTCATCTGTAGCAAAAGCTGTGTACAGTGCAGATTTTATCTGGCTGAAATCCTCTTTTACTTCCTCTCTCAGCTGCTGGTAGACAGCAAACACACCACCCATTAACCTTAAAGGGACCATGTGTTCTGGACATTTAACCTGGCACATCTTACAGACCAGCTCAGCCTACTCAATCCATTTGATCATAAATGGTCCAGATGTAGAGCCGTCAAACTTCCCCTCCATCATTTTTGCCAAAATAGCTTGTGTGAAACTGATCCAAGTAATCTCTTTCCAATTTACAAAGTCTCTCTGTACAAGCAGCACCACATTCAAAAAATTAAATGTCCTATACTCTCTCATGTCATGATTTTTATGCCCAGCAGATCTGATTCACTCACTCTCACAAATTCTCCTAGCTCAGAGGCTGTGTCTTTCTTAAATTAAGGTGTCAGGGCGGCCATGTTTCTTTTTCCTTTCCTTTACTCATTTTTTTATGCCAGGCATATATGTACCCATTTTGCCACACAAGGTAAGTTGTCTTCTCTTCTACAAGATCAAACCTTAACACTCAGTCCTGTAGTTCTCTTGGTCTTGCACTTTAATTATTTCATACACTTGATGTATGCTTTGATATGTCTTATTGTCACTATATAAAATAAAATTCAAAGAATAAATTTTAAAAAAACGAAAATATCCAAATTTCAGTTCAAATAATAACCTTTTCTAAAATGAAGTATTTTGAAATTATATTTTGAATTTTTTAAATTATCAGTTTAACAATTTGTAGGCATTGCAGTTTAAAAAAAAAGGGTATTTGAGATTAATTTTTTTACAACCCATTACAAAAAATGTTGCTAAGTTACAAAAAAAAAATGAAATCTTAATTTTTATTTTGCTTGTTTTGTAGCAACTGAGATTTTTAGTGTGCCATGCATGACTGGCTGTTAGGTTTCAATATTCTGACTTTGTGGACATTTCAAAAGAGAAAAAAATGAATAACCTGGTAATACCAGTCCTCTCTCAAAGTAGCAGAGTGGAAACTAGAACTAGGTTACATGATACCAGCAGCAGTATTTAAGAAATAAATAACCAGAGCAAGAATTGGGCAGAACAGTGCATTTTGTGTTGATTTTTTTCTATGTACCATTCTTATTCTTGATATGATGTACTCATGATAAAACTTGTGTTAAAACACAACATCATGTATGTGTGTGATATATATATGTAAAAAGAAAAATGGTAGGCCAAACTGGATTAATTATTACTATGTATTAACCATTCACAAGTAACTATCCTGATGAAACTGTAAGGTCAAAACGCAGGTAGTGTATTATGCATGAATTTCTTCTAATCTTTTATATTATATATCAACTCCAGAATTTTGTAGACAAATCTTTTTTTAATTGCTCAGTCCATTTATCAGGAGGTTTCAGCAATTGACTCATTTTAATTATTTTTATACTAATTTAAAAAATAATTTAAGCACTTTTTATTGGCATTTGATTGATTTTTTTTCATTGTGTGTGTGTGTGTGTGATTGTATTCTGTTGTATCTGTTGAGTGTTGTGGTTATTTCTCCTTTTCATTATTTTCTCATTAACTTATACTCTCTACCTTCTTTTTTTCTCTTTTGACTCTGGGTGTCAAAGATAATGTAACAATGTCATTTCCAGTATCATAGAACTTTTTGGTTACTTAGGGTAATTTGTTTCCTCAAATTTTCTTGGGATTTTCTTAAGGTTATTTGGGAAATATGGATATATTCCATTTTTTATTTATTTCATGTGTAAATAATTAATGTTTTTTTAATTAATGCATAAATGATAAAATAAATATTTGTTTACATGTCTTCACTTCTTCATTGTAATAAGTATTTTGAAATGAAATTATATCTTGTTTTCTGCTTTTGTTTGTATTTGTTTCTTTGTATATTCTGGTTTGTTTGAATATCCACAGTTTCTTAGGGCTGATTAATATGTTTTTTTTTTATTTTCAGTAAATATTTTTAGTTTCTAGAATTTGTTGAAAGGCTTATTTATAGACATGGCTATTTGTTGTAGGGAGATTTTTGTTAATATATATTCAGTTGTTATTTGGTTTTCTGTATGGTTTGTATATTCCGTTGTTTAAATTGAAGGTTATATCTAGGAAATTTATTACATTTGGTTGAATTTTATATTGATTGTGAGTCTTTGAAAATTTTTATTTCTTTTATGATTATGTTTTGTTCAGCTGTATGCAATTTCTTAGTATTAGTAATCCATTATTTCTGTATAAACCCATATTTTTTTGTTAATTATAGTTGCTAATTTGTTGATTATATATGCCTAAAGCTTGCATAATGCACCATCATAGCTACTTATTGTTGCATCAACATTATCATTTTGGCCATTTTTGTTCCATATTTTTTTATAGTGTAGTTTAGATTTTCTAGTGTTTTATTCTATTTCATCATTGGGGATAGTCATATCTTGATTGGCAAAGTTTAGTTTGTTATTTAATATGTTGATGGGTAAAAGTCTTTTATATCAAATTGTGTGAAAGAACAGTTTTCTTTGTTAACATTATTAAACCAATTAATTGTTGCTTTGTGTTTTTTTCCATTGGTTCATGTTTAATATGTTCCTTAGATTCAAACATATTCTTTATAGTATATGCTTACTTATTATCCCAATTTTATTTTTTTCATTGGCAATGTAGGTTAGGAGTAATGTAATTAAAGGAAACATTTCTTATATTCAATAACATAATGTAATTAAATGTAGACATGACACATCACGCATCATGTGACCAACTAAGTACATGTCATTCTGGAGTGGTTTTGACCATAGAATGAAAACACAAACTAATAAGTATGCATTCCAAGGTAGGAAGAAAGAAAAATGTTTTCACAAAATGTTAGCACTGAAGTCCTTTTTAGTAGACATTTGATTGCTCAGAGCCTGAAAGTGGTGTGGAACTTACATTATTTGAAATGATTAGACGATTTAACAAAAAAACTTGTTCCTAGCTTACATTAGCTATCCCCGCTCCATGCAATTTTTGGAATAACAGAAGATCTCTGCTCCTTGCACAATTTTTTGGTATTATTATATTTTGTATGTTGCATTGTCATCAAACACCTTTTATTATATTAATACTTCAAGTTAAACTAGATTGTAGATTTTGGCAATTGATATTGTAATAGAAACAAGCTGCCTTTTGTGGGAGTAGGGAGATTCTAACAACAAACTGAAAAATAAGCATTTTGTTTCAGTAATTCAATTTCTTGTTTTCTTTTTTATTTGAGAGCTAACCCAAAATGGCCATAATACCACTGTTTTAATGCACAAAACTTGTGCAACAGTACAATTCTGCTATTCCAACATGGGAGAGATTAAAATTGGAAATTTCATTTTGAACAACCTAATGACTTCTTGAAAAAGAGAATTTCATTTAAAGTAATCACAAAAATGAAATTTACTTTTGAAAGAGAAAAAAAACAAATGTGCAAGAAGTGACAGAATAAAAAAAAAGACTTTTTTTACTTTTGTTGCTTTTCTTTTGTTTGGCTGTTAGAATTTTTTTCTTTTGATTGCTTTTATACATTTTCTCCATTATTCAACATTTTCCCAATTGTCAAAATCATTTTATGTTGGCTATATTAGCCTCCCTTCAAAAATATTATATGCTTTTGTATTTAACTCTTTTCTGTGTCATCAATCCAGTGTTAAAACCCATGTAATGTTTTGCTTCACAAAAGATACAAGTTTCTTTTGAAGATATTCTTTTTGTTTCCTTTGAAAAGTATTTGGTTTTAACAAAATCAAATGAACATGAACACAAAAGGCCAGAAGAAAGACGATGATTGAATTGAAATATGATTGTGCACAAAATTTTTCTTTGAAATTTTTCCTACTGAAGAATTTCCAACTCTCATCTAATATCTATTTGACAGAAAAAATAAGTATACAAAAATAAATCGAGGATTCTATCTGGATGAGTTTAAAATATGTTTAAGATTTCCTGGAAAAAAGAAAGGATATCAGATTTACTTTTATTAAAACTCAAAAAGGAGATTATGAGATTTTGTATGAATAATCAATGAAGCAGGACTTCTAACAATTACCATGGACAACAGACTAAACCTAAAAATGTTTCAGCATAATATTTTGTATAATGTTAGGGAAATTTTAGAAGTGCATTTGACATTTTCTCAGTTCTTCATAGTAGTAATTTACAAGTTTTATAAAGTCAACATCTAGGAAAAAATGTTTAAGGAACATTGATCAATAAATAGACACTTGCCTTTCTCTTTGAATCACACGTACGCACACGCACAAAATTGATAATAAAATGGATTTGGTACAAGAATTGAAAATAAACAATATCCTAGCTAGATCCAAAAGTGTATTTAATATTTCAATTTAAACAGAATCTATTGGGAGAAAAAGTTCTGTGTTTGGTCAGATTCAAAGTGACTCCTTTATTATGAATTGTTGGAACCTAAAGAAACTCTACAATGAGTATTTGGTGAGTTTGAATGATACATTAGAAGATAAATATTTCTAGGTAAGAAAGTTGACTGGTGATGTTACTACATGACAATACTTGTTCTCATGTCATGCTGCAAATGAAAGAGAAGTTGACACAGAAAGTTCATCATGTAAACATCTTTTCCAGACATGTTACTTTCAGATTGTCATTTGTTTCACTCAAATCCACATTCCTTATTTGGTCAGCATTTGCAACAAATTAGGTAAAAAGAAAAAAAAATTATCTCCAAAACTTTTCTTAAGGGATGGAATAAACAGTTTAAATGAAAGGTGGTGTAAGGTTGTAAAATACCCAGGATGATATTATATGAATAAAAAAGTTTTATTAAAACCTTCTGAAAATTTTTGCATTCACCAAATATAAGCGAAACTGACATTTATTTGTCTCTTTCTAAATTGAGAAATATTTGACTGAATTTCTTGGATGAGGAGTTAGTATTCACATGTGGACTATTGTCCTCATTTTCATTAATTCATGAATTTGGTGATATAGTAATTGTGATTTCAATCCCTAGGCCAGGCAGTGTGTACTTGGACTCAGTGGAAATGGGTGAGCAATAACTGAACAGTACTAAAAAAAAAAAAAACAGAGAATAACATGAGATATCTGTGGAGAAGTACTAGAGATTCTTAGTAATATTTCTCAGAAAGTCTGGAATAAATGAACAGAATGAAAGATATAAACAAATAATATGTTTATTTATTTATTTGACTTCAATTAGAGTGAATCCTTTGTAATTTGGATTGGCAAAAGTTTGTCCAACTGAGTAGCTATTAGTCAAACTTTAGTAGTAGTCATTTTTTTGTTGGCAGCTGTTGGGAGTATGATTACTTTGGAAATAGACGTTGTATTAATTTGTGGTGTATCTTGGCCTTCAGAAGGGCAGAAAATGCCTTAAGCAGATAACCACTAATTTTATATGACATGCTTAGCTAGTTTCTCCTGTATCTGCCTCTTGGTTGTCTGTTTATATCCCTTAAGAAAGAGCTCCAGGCTACTGGTGCAATGCTAACATCAAAAGTCAATTTTTTTTTTTTTGTTTTTTGATTGGCCAAAATTCTTTCTTTTTTTCTTTTCGGTGTTCCTTTCTTTTTCATTTTTTTTTTGTAATGGAAGTTATGTGCAGAGCCTCTCTTATTTTGGCAGATTTTTAGTCACAATAACTAGACCCATAGACCAGCAAACTTTGCCATTTCTCAGTCATGTTCAGTCTTTTCTTCTTCCTCTTTCTTATTTGAGTTTTGCTTTCTCATTAGTTGAGAAAGAAGTATACAGAGAGAAGAGAAAAGCATAGCAAGAGTGAGAGAAAAGAGATAAGGCTTTTAAGGGAAAGCAAATGCTTTAATTGTTCTTTTGTTTTTATATATATATATATATATATATATATATGGGCTCACCATATATCCCTATACATGAACAGTAGAACAAGAACAATCTACTCCTACAGATTAACTAAAGGGTTCATTTCAGAATTCCCTGTAGGTTGCCTTGATCAACATATACTTGATGAAAGCCAAAGGACACAATGACTGAAAAGTGATAGCAACAACAAAATTGAGGACAACAGTCCATATGTAAATAATGAAAATATTTAGTATAAAGACATTTGATAAACTTAATTCAAGGAAAAGTTAAAAACATATTTTAGACTGGATGATATAGGCAGATTGTTGCAGACTACTTTGTCTCTGACTTCCATATGGTTTCACTGTTAAGAATGAAGGCAGATTAAAAAAAAACTTAATTTAAATTCTAAAATTGAATTAAAAAAAAAACAAACACTCACACACTTATCCAAACATTGACACATTCCACACTTAATTGAAACAATAGAGTTGGATCAAATTTATTGCTCTATCATGTTATAAAAGACTGATTTACAACCCAAAATATTGGAGGGTATATTATATTTATGTGTAATTAGAATTTAGTTTTAAGAGATTCTATAATTATGGGTAAAAGTACTCAATATCAGGGATAGAGCATATGCAGATATAAAAAGTGGACACTGAGGTCAATACCGAGTGGCAACAGTCTATTTCATGTTTGAACGCGATCTTCAGGCCATGTGTGTTGTGAGGTGGCTTGATGACTTATATATGCTGGTCAATGGGGCATTATGAGTAGCAAGATTAGGTATTTCTGGTTTAGTGTATTATCTTAATGTTTATTGGGGGGGTGGCAACAGTTATATTTCAAATTATTCTAAAGGCTATTAAATGGAAATGATTGTGGGTCAGAAATTGGTTATTTTATAGCTCTTGTACATCATTGTGTGATAACTTGACTCATGATTTATTATTGATTTCTTAGGGAATTTCCATTTATTCATTAATTATTTGCTATTTATTATTATTAAATGTGTTTATGCATGCATTCATAGTTTTTTAATTTTTTTATTATTTACTTAATTTATTTTATTTCTTTATTTTATTTATTTATTTAATATTTTGGTGGGTGTTGCTTATGTTATTTGTTTAGTTTAAAATATTAATTTTGTCTATGTGTTACATTACCTTTTTTTATATTTTGCATTTTTTTGTTGATATTTTACAATGAATTAATTTTGTCACCACTTTATATATATATATATATATATATATATATATATATATATATATATATATATATAAGTATTTTTAAATATATAAATTTTAATCCTTAAATAAATATGCAACCATCGTATATAAAGGTGTAATAATGTAAAGTAATGGTAATTACAAGGTAAATAAAAAATTTTTGTAAAAAAAAATTTCAAGTTTTATAGAAAAAAAAGTTAAGATATAAAATATTGCAAACTGAATGAAGAAAAAGGATTTTATTTTATAGTTCTTTCTTGGTCAAGCTGAGAACATTATTTCAGCACAAACAAATGAATGAGGTGTCACTCAAGAAAATGTTAGCAAACAAAAGAAATTGTGAAAACTCTACTGATCAGCTCCACTTATTCTCAGCAACTTGTGCCAGACAAACAATTCCATTCTCTGCACATTTACTTGTCAGGGTCTCAGTATAAAAATCATAGGTTCTCTTGGATAATGTCAGCTGAATCAGAAAATTCATACAGTTCATGATGGTCATTGAAATGGAAGCATGTAATAAATTTCCATTTTTAGTTTACACAACCTCTACAAAAGTGATTATAACATTCATGTGTATAGATAATTCATACACAGTGTTATATTTGAATTGTAATTCAAACCCTCTCCTCTGCATTAAGAAAGAGCTACTTTGTTGCATTCAACATCAGTAAAAAGGTCATCATCAATAAAGTAAGGCTGAAGTCATATAAGTAATACCTAAGAAAGTAACAATTATCCATCTTATATTACTTTTAAAATGAAAAATAGGAGAAAAAATTACAAAGACAGATGATTTAACCACAATAAGCCTATAATATTTTTTTATAAATGAAATGTAAAAATCTTTTTATTACAATTTTGTGGTTTTAAATAGCACAACTATAATTTCAGCATGGAGATTGGTATATCATCAACATGCCTTTCAATATTAACCTTACCCTCCCTGCAAGATATAATATGACACATAGTTGGTGCACATGTATACACATGGGGACCCATGAACAAAATTTGCCCTGGCTAAAACTAGTCTTCCCTCACTGTTTAAAGAGGAAGTAAAAATTACAATTGCTTTCTGATCTTGTCACATAAAGCAGCCAACTTATATATGCTGAATGGCCAACCACTCATCACCACAACTGCCATGTAAAGTAGCTGTTTGTGCCACCTACCTTGACAAACTCTAAACAGGCGATAAATTCACAGATATTTATATATATATTTAATATATATATATTTAATATATATATATATATATATATATATATTTATTTTTGAACAATAAAAAATTAAAAAATTAAAATCTTTAGACACACTGGGTTGTAGATTAATATTCTTTCGTTTTTTTTTATTATTATTCCATTTAGATTCCTCGACTAGTTTCGACCAAAATGGCCATCATCGGGAGGAAAATATTTCTGCTTGCTGTTGGCAGTGAACTACAGAAATGAATGTCTTTTGTTGGAGAAAATGAACTTTTGTCTGTAGTTTTCATTTGTTTTTTTTTTTTTTTTTTATCTTTTTAACATGAATCTTTTAACATTCCTTGTGTTGGTCAAACAGTCTCTTTTAAGTTGTTATTTGAGATAAGAACTGGATAGATACATTTTATCCTGAATTCTCTGGTCAGTTTGACAGTTTTATTGGACCTGGTGAGGGGATGTGTCTCTGTTTAGTGTTTGTGTGTGTGTTATTTGGTTCTTAGGGGTGAGTGAGTATGATATGTGTAAGCGTGTGTATTGCTGTGGGTGTGTGTTATCATTTGGCTCATTAGGGAGTGAGTGAGTATGATGTGTGTACGTGTGTATAATCGTGTGGGTGAGTGTATAAGTGTGAGGCCTCCACACCTCCGTAAGCATGTCTGTCTTGTGTGGGTGAGAAATGTGGGTAGGTTTTGATTTGTTGATTATATATTATTATATATATTGTTAAATTTATGATTTAGCCCGGCTGGGTATTGTGTTTTTTTAGACGTTGTATCCACTTATTTTCATGGGACTCTAAAATCTTTCTAATGTTATCTGCTCTGAACTTTTCTATTCTCTCAATTATAGTGAATTTGGCATGGGTTTTGAAATCGTGTTTTTTCTAGGCGGAAATGTTGTTCTACAGGTAATAATTTTTCATAGGGAGTCGATTTAATTCGCTTACGATAATTGTTAATTCTGTAGTTAAAGGGCCATTCAGATTTTCCTACATATTGTTTCTGGCATAGTGTGCATTCTAGGAGGTAAATTATGTTTATATAACGATAGTGACCAATGCGATCTACATAATGATCACATCAAAGTGTCAAATTGACAGTCACCATGTAGTATTAGTTTCTATATCCAGTGTCTATTTCTATAAACACTATCTCTGCTATTCTGCACACTTCCCTTTATACCAATCTTAAACATATAATTTTCTGGTAGTGTAATGGTTAGTGGCTCTAAACAGAAAAATTATCAAACCAAGCTTGAATTTCAGTTTGTTACATTCTTTTCCAGCTAAATACTTTGCAAAAAGCATGAATCCATCCATTCCTCAAGCTATGGGTTAAATAGTAGGGCCCACTTGGCTGCTTAGCTCTGGTTGACTACCAGTCTAGGCAGATAATTTTAATTCAAAAGTTGAGGAGGGCTGTTTGAAGATATTGTGGCAAACTATGTGTAGCAGTTTTCTGTATTCAATTCTGAAAAGTGTGAATGGTTCTGCACAAGCCTTCGTCACTATAACAATCAAAGTCATATGTGTGGTTAGTCTGGTTGTTCAGTTCTAAGAGCTGATCTGTTGTATCCTTATATGGGAGAATCCATCTCATACAACACAACTGCTCTTTGCAACTTGTGATAGAGTTAGTTCCTCAAATAGGTAATACAATAAATTAAATTCATTAACTGTAGAAAAGAATATAAAGGAGAAAGCTGCCATCACCTGAAAGTCATATCCAAGAAATAAAGCTTTAGTCAAATATGAAATAGAAAGGTCTGATAAAACAGACTATGTCTAGAAAGAGAAAAATTCATATCACTCTTATTGGGATGAGGTCCAAATAATAAATTGGTAACATTGTTGTTCAAAGGAACTGATATAAAGTCAGAAAATATGGAGTTATTTTTTGCTTACAAGAGAAAGAATGAATTGGAAAGCATCATCAAATATAAAAAAAATATGGAATCACCTATTTTAGATGAGTGAATAAGAATGGAATTGACTATGTGGCCCATATTGTTGGGAATAAGCTGATCAATATGTTTTTGTTTGACCATTTATTTTGCAATAATTTGTATACCTGAAACATGTGGTAACCACAAAAGATACATAAAGAATAGATTAGTCTGACCAAATCTTGAAATTTATATATATATATATATATATATATATATATATATATACACACACTGAGTGTATATGATTATCCCCTAATATATATGTATAAATACAATACATATTATTTATATGTATGCATATGTGTCTACACTGCATATCAAGTTTTTAAGAAAAATGACAATCCCTATTTTTTAGTGAATTGAAAGCAGTAATGTATTTATACTGAAAGGATAAAAAATTTAAATGGAAAGGTGTTTAAAATAAATAAATGAGTGATATGAAGTGTTAAGTATTCTGAGAAAAGCCAATATCATTATTTTATTTGCAGAGAGAAAAAAAAAAAAACAAGAAAATAAATGGAGGCCAGCTGTACCAATTGGTTCGCTAAATATCTTTTATTACTACACTAAGTGAGTAGAAATTTATTACATACCAAAAGTACAATTCAATCAAGGTAGGTGATACATGAACATGACCACCAGAAAAAAATAAGAAAACATTAAACATGATTGTTTTTATTGGCAAGAGCTTGAAACTTTCGGAAAAGACTTTTTCTCATAACTTATGTTTTCACATCATTTTCTCATGAAATAAAAAAGCAAAATACAGATAATTTCAAGAGAAAAAGAAATGCTTGTACAAGGTGATTTGTTTTTTGGCCTGGAAGAATGCTTGTATCATTTATTTTAACAGCAGGAATAAAACTCAGTCTGGAAGACACTGGAAAAAGACTCCCCCAGAGAGTGGGATTACATCGGTGCAACAATTTTCCCCACACAGGTCATTTTTGAAAATTCATTATTATATCGCCAATAAGGAGGCACAAGTTCAATAGACCTACCACATTATTGAGCAATATTGCATTTCCAGATGCCCATTGTATGGAGAATGCCAGCATTAAAAGACAATCCATATTGAAAGAGAACAGCACTACCATGTAACTTTGATTTTGTAGCATCCCTACTACTTCAGACTATGCATCTAGACTTGATTTGCAGAACTACTTATGAGATACAAATGTTCTTTGGACCAAAAAGACAACCATGATATGAATAAAACTACAACGCTATATTTTTCATACTGCATATTTATGCTTTTAATTTTGTCAATGCAAAAATATATTGGTGATGCATGTACAGCATAAAATAAAAAAAGTCTGAATAAAATGCATTTCAAGGAAAAAATTTTAGAAATAAAAATAAACTTTATTTTATTTTTCAATCAAAGTAAAAGCCATTGTGATATGAAATAAGTTGCCATCTTTCCTTGCTATGAAGGTTCTTTGAAATCATATTTCTTGGTCTTATGCAAAACAATAGTTCTGAAAATTCCTCAAAGCTCTATTTTATTTAAAGGGTACCAAATTTTACCACTGATATCTGAGAAAATTATGTGAAAGGCCAAAATAATTAACATGGAAAAATTGACATAATATTCCTAACAAAAAAAAAAAATTTTGGAACAAAAAAAAGAAACAATAATGGCCACTTGTAACAAATACTGTAGGAAGTAGGTTTTTAATTGTACAATGATTATGTGTTGATCTTACAAACCATTAAAAGTCATTCTCATACAATACTCAAGGCCCAATCAAATGTTGACTTCAGATAAAATTACACAACTTATATATCACCCCTAAAAATAAGTTGATAAAACAAAGCAAAAGGCATCTGTCTAGGAAAATGCCAGGCATTCTAAATCTATTTACTTTATTTCGACTGATATTATCCCAGTTAGTCTGTATGTAGACAAAAAAACTTCATTAACCAATAAATTTATGATTTCACTTCACCTGCAAGTATTTCTGGTTGTATTATGTAAATACATGAAATTCAATTTTTTAAAATCATTTTCAGTAAATGCATGATAAAGTTTATTAAAACAATTTTTCTATAAAAAGGAACAACTTATGTTTTAAGTGTATAATTAGAAATATTTTTAGTAAAAGATTTTGGGGATTTGCATTTTAGAGTCTGGCAAATAAATGCAAAGTTCACTCTGAAATTAATGTCTCCTATTTTATTTGCCTACAATATCAATGACAAATGTTAGCAGTAAAACAGTTGAGCCTGAACCAATGACCTATAATATTTTTACCTTATTACAAATAGCAACTGAGTGATAAAATGATATCTGACATGAAACTACAAGCAGAAGCAGTGGATAAAACATTTCACCAGTGATAATAAAAATGAGAGAGAGAGAGAGAGAGAGAGAGAGAGAGAGAGAGACTATACTATGTAGTGGAAAGCCCTAAACAGTTGTCAATACATGAAATGAATAGTCCTTTCTCATCACTGTTGAAAATACATAGTTAATGATGATGACAATGTAGAAAAATAGTGTTTTTTAGCTGAAGGTTTCCTCTATCCAATTGGATTATTGTACTTCTTATCAATTGGAATTTCTGTGGAAATAAAGAGGAAACATTTTCAGTGCATCCTTGTAGCTTTCCTGCTCCTATATTGAATCAAGTATATCAAGAACATACTTTTAAGATTTCAATGAGAAAAGTAAAAACCTTTAAATTATTCAAACCGAAATCAGAATTTATTTCTTGAAGAAGCAAAGAAGGGATTTCTCTGTAAAAATGTATATAGTGTCTATGAGAGAGAGAGCTAAAGGGCAAAAGAATAGTGGAAGCAAGTGTACAAGAGATAAACAGTCATAGATAAAAAGCAGATGTATCAAAAAGATAAAAGAATTCATCATTTGTACAAACATATGTAATCCTTATACATATAGAAGCAGTATATTTCTAATTACATGAACACTTGGGTGTAATGATTATGACTGATTGATGTTAAGAAAGAATCCTTATTGGATGAACATTTTGAAGCAGAAAAATACAGTAAAAGTAGAAACAAGAGAATCAGTGCCTCTCTCCCCACTCAACAGACACAGTAAGTATTTCCAATTTCTTCAAGGTCAAATTATTGAGTAAAAGACTACAAGATGGAGAATTTAATTTATATGAAAGAGTAACTTGTGTTTTTTAATTGTAACTCACATGGCAAAATCTGATTTCAGAACATTAAAAAATCATACTGCAAAAAAGATGCTCAAAAGGTGGAGCACTAAGCTGATGGGTGCTGAGTTTAGAGTTCAATCTAATTCCAACAGAACATAAATTTTTACCATTTTGATATTTAGAAAATTTTTAGGATGAAACAAAGATTTTGAACATAATCAAATCATAAGCAAAATCTAAAGAAATTTTGCAATGATAGTGATTTTTAAATCTAGTCAAGTAAATAATAAAGGAGAATTTGCAATAAATTTAATTCAATCTTATATTTGCGAAATGTGCGTGTGTGTGTGTGTGTGTGTGTGTGTGTCTGAGTAGAATAACCCACCATGCAAAGCCTATAACCACACTTACAAAGAATAAACATTTGCCAGAAATTTTTAAATGATTTTTTCTTAATCATTTAAAAAAAATTATTTGGTAGTTTTCACAAGGTTTTATTAATTCCATTATCTGAGAATAGAAGAAACACACACACACACTTCTGTCTCATAGGTATTCAGTTATTTTTAAATGAAAAACAACTTATATACATGTTTGTTTTCTAGATTGCATTCAATACAGTAATTAAATACTCTAAAGGCAATGCCGCCTATTTATTTCCATGGAGACTACATCAGATATAGGCAAATCAATAACACTATTGTTTAAAAAAAGGCTTTTATGTAAAAAAAAAAATAACAACACTATTTTTCTATATGGCTAAGCCTTTTTGCTAACAATGAACAAGAGTGTGCATGCTGCACTTGTAAAAGTTATAATAAACAGAGGTAACACAAATTGTCACATGCATCACACTTGTCAAATCTGAAACATTAAACACCACTAAACTGTGCTCACATCCACTGTTTGATCTTCATAAATGTCCAGAAAACATTAATAAATATCAACAGGTGCAATTATTTTCATGAGGAATTTAATGACATCTCTTTGTACAAACTTTCATGTTGGACACTAATTTGTCAGGCTGCCATTCAGCTGCTACTTGCAACAAGGTAAAAAAAAACAAAAACATACAGTGGGGAATTGGCAAAAAATTCAACTTCTATCACCATACCACCAACATCCACCTCTGACATGAACCAATATAATAAAATTTTAGCTTGTAATTACATTTAATTTTCAAACTGGTGGAAAAAAAAAAAAAATTAACAAAGTCGTTAAATAGAAATATATTTCTAAGTATTTCAAATATTTTAAAGTTTGCCTTTAATAAAGTGTCATAGATTTCTCCTGCTCAGAACTTCTAAATGAGATTATGGTTAACAAGCTAATGAAGCAGACCATTAACAGTAAACTTAATTGAGAATTCCTTGTAGATTTGCGCCAGATAAAAAATAAACATTCAGACAAGGATGTTAACCTAAAAGCCATGGACAAGGCTAAATCTGAAGATTGATTTTAGAAATTGATACATCACATTGGTTTCATTGGCCATTGAATTCCTAAGTCAGTATCAAATCTGAATTGGCATTACAAAAAGATTCACAATTTTATTTGGTATGACATGACCATTAATATAAATGCCAATATACCACTGAAACATATTTATAATGATAATAATAATAATAATCAAAAGCCTAAATATGTGATTAAAATCTATAAGTAAATAATTTTAAAATAAAAATATTTTTTGTCATGAATTTGACAAGAAATTTATGAATCATAAAAATCAGTCAAAAGTAATTATTTTACTGGTAGAATTGTTCAACTAGACATCAATATTTCATTGCTAAGATATATCTCTATCAAAACTGATCTTACAAAATTAAAGAAGAAAATAAAAAAAATCGATTTGCGAACTTCTTCAGTCAAAATAAAACTGGTAGCGAGAAATACTTTTGTGATAGGAGTAACAGAGTGTTGTTATTATTATTATTGAAATAATCTCACAGACCAGTGCAGCAAGTTCAATCATCACTGGGTTCTCTAGTATTGTAACTTCAGATTAATTATCCCTGTTCAACTCATTGTCAAGGGAAAAGATGTTCATATGATGTCATTATATCACCAATCTATTAGATCAAAAGGAGCATTTGAAATATTTTGTTCATGTCTGAATGAAAATTAAAAAGGAAGACAAAGAAAAAAACTTAAAAACTGTCACCCAAAAATATATTTGTGCTTTTGTCACTGATTTTTCTCCCAACTGTTTTTATTTTCATATTATAATTCTGTTTATTCCTTAGTTAGCATGTATGTTACATCCTGCAAATACCTAATAAATAATGGATTATTTTATTTTGATCTTGTAGAAAGACAAAAAAGACATAGCAGAGAGGGGTTTCAGTAAGAAAAAGAAAGAAATGATTGCATTTAATGTCTGCTTCAGGGAAATGGAAAAATCTCTTGTCAGTTTCAAATCTTTTCATTTGTACCCTCTTACTTCTTTAAATAATGACCTGCATTCATATTTATGAATGTTATTGCAATATTTTATTAAAGTTGTTAAGCTCAAATAATTAACAAAGCAATAGGGTAATTTCTACGGATATTTTATTGTCATTAAACTTGCCATAAACCTTATTCAATAATTAACTTAATTAAGATTTATCAGAAAAAAATAAAAAAAATGAAATTTTTACTGGTTAAAACTAATTACTATAATTATCTACTTTCCTATCAACTAAAAAAACTACTAATACTAAAATTGTTATTATTATTATTATTATTATTAAAATAAAAAGCATTATTATTAAAGAAGAAAATTTCTGTTTTTTACTAAAATTCCGCCCGATTCTATACCACTTTATAAGGCTGGTTGCATCTGCCTTTTCACCTCATTTTCATAAGAATACACACATTTTACATTGATAAAACCCTTCGTAAGGTCAAGGTACTTTGAGATCAAATTTTTGTCATAATTTATTAAATTATCATTAAATTATTATTAGAACATAAACTATTTTCCTTCATTTTAATTTGGTTCTCAAATTAAATTTAATACTTTCCCCTCAAGAAAATATGTATGCAATAAACTTCAGTTTATTGTGAATCAAAATCATTTTCCACCTCAATAACATGGATGAATTAACTCCAATTAAAACCCATTTATTTGAAAAAAATATTTTCCCGACCGTTTTAGAAAAAAACGGTTTACATTTTAGGTCATAAGGTTTAATTTTCCATGAATAAACCTAACCAATTCTGCCTCTGGAAAAAGTGGAAATAATAATGTAACGACAAAAAAACTTATTTTAAAACAGGTGAAATCAAATTGATACATATTCAAAGCCCAAAGTTCTTTGAAGCAGGGCCTAAAATGAGGAGACACTACCTGTGAAATTCTATGATTCTAAATCCTCTAGGGTGTTATCAAATGATCAAATAACCTGAAAATTTAACTGGAGGTTTAATGAGATTGTGACCTTTCCAAATACTTAGGCTAATGGAAATTACCAACAACAAGTAAGTTTTTTAATTTAAGTAATCTAAACTATCCTACCAGAGAAAGGATGTTTTTTTATTAAAATGTATTTTACAATTAATCTATATAACATATTCAGACCCAAAGTTCTATGAAATAAACTAGAATAGAATCTTTGTCAATAAAAATAACCTTTAAAAATTCTCTTTATTTCAAAGGCCTTTGTTTACATATTTTAACTGTAAAAGAAAAAAAGTCAAAACATATTTTTTATTACCAGTACAAACAATTAAAAATCAAAATAAATATGACTTTGTTATTGATTTAATTTCATTCCCAAATATTTAGAATTTAATAACATCAAAAAAAATAAAATCACTGTTATATAAAAAAAATTCTAAGAATGTCATTCTGAACTAACTACGTTATCTATTTGAAACACAAATTTCAATGGAAATCCCATTTTTCCTTGGGAGTTTGCAAAGTCAAAATTAAACCACCATTCATTTATCAATACATAGGTTTCATGAACTGTATCAAATCCATCCCCAACAAACCATGCACTAGAATGGTATCATATTATTAGTAAAATTTCCATGCAGATTTAAATAGAAGATTTTTCAGGTTTTTAAAATCAAATGAAACAATCAATAAACAAACAGATATTAAATTCGTTATCAATTAAAACTAGTCGGCGTCCTGTCGAATTCGATAAACTGAGTCCATTACATTCAAGGCCGTCTGATCAGGAAAGGTATTTTGAATCCTCTTTTTTCCCCTTAATTGCTATGGGTAAATAGCCCTGAACCGACTGGGTTCTATTAGGGTCCCAGATATGGCAAATAGTTAACCCCAAAAAGGATGACAACCTACTATGAAAAAAAATAAAATAGTTTTAATATCAAAAATACTTTGTTTGCCTAAAAAAAATATCACCATGGCAATAAAAATCTTGTCCATTAAATAACCCATTATCAAATTTCATATACCGTAAAACAAAACAAACCAAACCAAACCAAAACGTCCAGTTATTTTTAGTTAAAAGTATGGAAATGATCTCTCAACCTTGCTGAACTAAATAAATTCAGAGAAATTTAAGCAAACAATGATTTTGTTAAAAACTTTTATTGTTTGCCGACAAGGATACCTGAAGAAGGCTGGAAGAAGGAAATTAGGCTGTCCTGTTTGCTTGTTAAAACCAAGATGATTAGTCATCTTGGTTTTTACATTTAAACTTAAGGAGGAGTAAACAATACATGGTGCCTGGATTAATATGAAAATAATTTCAATGATTTATTTTATTGTTCCTTCCTAATTTTTTATTTTTCGAAACATCAGGATAAATAAGATTTTACATTTAAAATATTTTTTAATTTTGCCATATCACTTCAGGACTTAAGCGATCACCTGCAACAATTACAGCTTTTTTCTTTGTTGTATGTTGTCTGATATTAACTACAAAAAAATTATAAACTCTGCAAAAAATATCTAGAAAGGAATTCAAATATACTTTAAAAAAACTGTTCATTTAAAGAAAAAAAGATGTTTGCTCGTCCTTAAAAAAATAAAAAATCATCCACAACATAGGCATCTGATTGGGAGAGTCTTGAAAGAAAACAAATCATCTTGATCTTAGGGTTCTTAGGTCGTTTTGATCAAAATGTAGAAATTTGTTAGGGTTTTCCACATAAAGTTAAATAGTAAACAGAAAACAAAAAAAGCAAAAATTTCTAATAAAATTAGACCCAAATAAATCTCTTTTATAGCAAAAGAATAAAAACTCAAAAATCCTGCTTGGATTTTTATCAACAAAAGAAGAAAACGTTTTATTTACATAAATCAAAAATCTAAAAAAATATATACCTAAAACTATAAAATTAAATAAAAAACTGTTTCTGAAGATGAAATTACGTTAAAATTACTGACCTTCGGCATGCTCTAACAGACGATGTCAAATGATATCACTGCCAAAGATGCACATATTCTCAAAGATTTATCGAGATTATATATATGAAATATCAGGAACTTTTTTCCAAATTATACACTTTCCCTGCCATGCATTCACAAAAAATATATTCTTATCTCTTCTAAACGGGGGGCAAATATCAAAAAAACATGCTACAACTCAACTTAAAACATTGTAATAGTGGTTCTCAAATTAAGTTCTAATACATCTATTTCAAAAATGGATATCCACTACTAAAAATAACGTTTGAAGTAATAAAATTAACAATCTCCTACAAATTAAATAAAAATCTATTTAATTCTTAATCTTAATTTTGTAGAAATCTGCAAAGAAGTTTGTTAAATTCAACTGACAATGTTTAATTTTTTAAAACTAAAGGCTACCGCGTGTAAATAAACTTTTTATTTCCATTACACTTGACTTGAGACAAGAAGTAATCATTATTTTTTATTTTAACACAATCCAGCTAAATTCTAAGTTACTGGTGCACATCTCATGTTACAAATATTGGATTCCAGAGCCACCCTTTGTTGTGGCATACTTTTTGTTCATATGGCTCCGAACGTGCCAATGTTTTAAAAAAATGCCTAAAAACCTTTTCACATTGAATGAGCAAATTAATTTATTTCCCAGCTGCGAGGGAAGAGTATTCATTCAAAGACACCCAATTTTCCGAATTATTTTCTTTTTTTGAACATCCACAAAAAAGCATCTAACATGTTCGTAAGGAGCTTCCGGTGAAAAAAATCAGTAAAGGAAAAAGTTCATATTCTGGCGTAATGAAACCTTATATTTTTCGATTCTTCAAACATTCTTTAAAACTAATTCTTGTTATGAACAAACAACATGCAAATGAAATTTCAAAATTTACCCATTTGAAAAATTACAGGTAATTTAAAAATATAAATATTCATTGTAGATTTTTAAAGTGTCCTCAAATAAACGAAAAGTAAACGTGTTTTATTAAATTATATTAACACCTTCAGAAAAAAATTTATTTTTTCAGTTTTATTGAATTATTTTTTTGTATTCTTTATCATTGTAATAATTTTCAAAAATATATTACTTGATATTAATGATGAAAATATTTTTTTGAAATATCATTATTTTCTTTTCATACTTTAACTGAAAACAAAAAAAAAACCTTGGACATAAAAATACAATTTCATTTCTACAAGTGAGTTCTAGGGGTGGGATCATTCAATTTTATATTTCTACAGTTTTTACAAATAAAATAACCTATTCAGTACACGAATTCAATAATTAGCCGAAAAAACAGCATAGCATGTTGATAGAAAAAGTCCTCAAACTTAATAAAAACAAAGTTTTATCACCAAAATATTTATGCTGTTAAGAGAAAAGACCAAATTATTTTTTAAATCTTTTAATCCCTTCTAGCACGATCGAAATTTTGGTTAAAAATCTTTTTTTTTTTTTTCGGTCGCGTAATGCATTAGTTTTTTTTAGCGCTTTTTTTTTCCATCTGAAAAACACATTAATTTGAAAATTCATGCAAAAATCAAATAATTGTCGGATTTTAGTGAAACTTTCAGAACTTATTAAAAAACGAAATTATTTTAGAAATGTTTGCTTTTGGAAAGTCATGGTAAAAATATTTTTACATCTGTTAACCCTACCCCATAATTTTTTGAAAACTCAAAACTCTACTGTGTATTTTTGTTTTTTTTTTAATTAAAGATTTTGAAGAATATAAATCATCGATGTTTTTGTAAATCGAGGAGTGTTTCTATCAAAAATTTAGCTCTGAATTATAAAATACAAAACCCAATAAAACTAAAACATTATTTAATTAAAAAAAAATTAATGGCTTTTATGAATAATTTATATTACATTATTGTTAAAACTGAAAAGCCAAAATATTTTTCCGATGAAAAATGAATTTTAAGAATTGTTTTCTTTTTTTCAATTTTAAATACAAAATGTGATAAAGTCATTAACATTATTAAATATTTTAAAATTAAGTTTGAATAAGTGTATCTCTGGAAATGCTCTTAATAAAAGATGTATTTTTACAGATTTTAAATTTGAAAGCTTATTACAATCTGCATTAGTACTTTTTAAATGATTTTTTTTAATATGCCAAAAATGTATTAAAACAATTTCCGGCAAAACTACGGATGCACAATGCAGAAATAATGTCACGTGTTTTAAGAGTTGTTTCTCCTGATAGCGAGGATCCGGCCTCATAAATTGCGTTGATTTCGTTCTGTCTAAATTATCAAATTCTCTGACTGACCAACTATCATCGTCGCATTTTCAAAATTTTTTAATTTTTTTTTTTTTTTTTATTTCAAAATATTTTCTTTTCATTTTTTTTTTTTTTTTTAAATATAATCAATTTTTTTTTTTTTCAATTAAATTATTTTATTTTTTTTTAATTTTTTTTAGATTCTCTTTTAGGGACGGAAAACAGTGCAGGTTTGGACATATCTTCGTTAAAAAAATACCTAAAAAATCAATAAAATATTAGACTTTTGAAAGTATTTAATTTTTAAGAATTACTTTATAGTTTAAATAAGCTGGTTCACTTAAAATTCGAAAATACTGTCACTTCTGTCCTTCCGTCCCATAAATTGCCCTGACGTTAGTTGTCGATACATTGACGTAAACGTCAATTCACACCTCCAAAACCAATCACCACGGTTAGACATGCTTCTCTTATTTCCAACTAATTTTTTCTGCTAAAAAATTAACTAATGTTTATTTCCAATTACATTAAGTAAACTTTAAATTTTCTAATTTTCCTAAAATAACTTTTGAAAAAAATCATAATTGAATTTTACAAGATTTTTAAACGGAGAATTTTGTTTACAAAGTTGTGAAAAATGGCTGACATGACCGATTCTTTGTAAATTTTGCTGAATAAAAAAAAAAAAAACAACACAATTTTTACCTAAAATCTCGGATATGCTGGGAAGGATTAAAAAATTAAAAAATTAATAAAATACCTTGGTCTTTCCTCTTAATAATAACAAACATTTAGACGATAAAAAAATTGTTTATCAAGTTTGGGGCCTTTTGTTCCTGTAACAAACCTTGGATTATTCCTTTTGCTGACAATCATGCATTTCATCTTCCTACAATTAATGATTAGTTCTTTCTTGCTTTCATCGACTACATTGTCTAATAGTTCTTGGAGTTTTTCTTCAAAATTTGACATCTACAAAGTATTACTGTTCTGTGTAAAAATGTTTGTGGTTTAAGCCTACCAGTTGGCCTGTTCGTCCTTTTTTTAAATTAATTTCCTCCCAACCAATACCACTAAGACACAAAGGGCTACTGGGGGTGAAAAAGAATGAGACGACTTTAAGAGAAAGGACAATAAAAAAAACAGGTTTCAGGAAGACAGAAGATAACGATTGACGTTGCATTTAAATTTTTGAAGAATGTAGGTGTCAGGAAAGCAAGAAACTGGAAGAGAGTTCAACAGGCGATAAAAGAAAATATCAGAATAGAACTTGCGGTTACATCAAGTTATTTTAACAGTAAAACAATGAGAAATATTTACCAGTACGCTTAAATTCATGAAGTCGAGGTACCAAAGTGTAGAGCTAATTATAACAATTACCATGAAAATATTTATAGAAAAGACAGTGGGAAGACACATCATGGTGATAAGAAAGTGACTGATGTCAAGATGCCAGGTCAGGACCGATAACTTTGCAGACTCTGCTTTGAATTTTGTTGAATGAATCATGTCATGTACTCAGGCTAGTTGTTAAGTCATAAGTGGCGACTCAGAGATATATGAACAAGAAATAGTCAGTATAAGTAGTACCTACAACGTAATAACTACAATGGGTACATGACAGCAGACCCCACAAACTGAGATAGAAGGGTGCAAGATGATATCAATATTCAGAAAACAGCCTCGGTCTGCCTACACTATGTGAAGTGCTTATCGGAAAAGATACAAAAGATCTGTGGTCCGTATAACATCAGGACAACCTTCAGGAATGGTTCAACACCACGCAGGCATCTCTTCCGAGTAAGACCACACAAAGAACATAATTGACTCTGTGTACGCCATCCCGTGCAGTTGTGGTAAGAAATATAAATGAGAAACAAGCTGCCCCCTTAAGGCAAAACTGCAAAAACACCGTTAAGCTGTAGCACGAAGGAAAATTGATAAAGTAGACATAGCTGATCATGTATGGAGGGGAAAAGGGAGATCACCACCCTCTGTGGGATGAAGCTGAAACAATAGACAGATAACATCACTGGAAAATACCAAAACTTAAAGAATCAGTGCATATGCTAGGCCTCAAAAATCCCCTAAACTGGCTAAGCATAGACATAAATATGGGAAACTGTAATACAGATAGAAAGTAATTTGACCTGGCCACACTAGAGGGCACAGTACTTGGAGAGATGGGTTACTAAACTGATATTGAAATATCTAAAAAAAGGCATGACACGTGGAATTTGGAAAAATATATCCACGTGGACTAAATAAAGGGTTCGGTTCAAAATTCCAACTTATATCACCTGAAGAAACGTCGTGAATATGGCAATAAAGATGAGGACAACAGTCTGAACGATGTAATTTTGTAAATAGTGAAAATAGAAAGCAGTATTGTCTGAAAGAAGGCCGTGTGAAGTGTTATGCTTTTAACTAGTTCAGAGTTGATTAAAACCTCTCTCCTATTTTGCCAAAAAGAAGTAAAAGACTAATGAGACGATAATTTGAGGAATCGGAAAGTTCACCATAGAATTTCCAACAAGATGGGGAAAAAAGTAGCAAGATATTTATTGTAGAGTTTGGAGAGAAGAAGAACCAGTTCATGAGCACATTTCCATAGGACAACTGCGAGGATACCGTCAAATCCGCAAGCCTTGTGTGGATCTAGTTTGGAGATGATAACTATAACAGAAACTATGGACGGATTTATGTTGACATTAGGGGAAAATCAAGCAAAGATACTCCTGAAGAATTGACAGTGGAGTTGGAAGAGAATTTTCGAGCAACGCATTCTGCTTTATCAGCAATAAATGAAAATACTTCAAACTGATTTATGAAAAGAGGAATTGAGGATTTACTCTTGTTCAACAAACTCTTCTTACGGAGCCACCTGAATCTCTAGAGAACCAAACTTGTGAGAGACTATACAGTGTCTCATTTATGATTCAGCGAATAGAGGCTTTACCCCGTTGAGCACACTCTCAGAAACATCTCGCTGTACTAACGAAAAAAAAAACACATCCTTGTCATACCTTTCTTTCAAAGTTTTTTTTATTTTTTTTATTCACGTAATTTATTCTTCATCTGCATAGTATTTATCAATCCACCCACGAGGATAGAATGTGGCACAAGGCCGGTTTAATGTGGGTATCCCCGACTTGTTTCTTAGTGTATGTTACGGGTTATTTGAATATTTTTCCGTGTAGATCAAGCTTGCCTAACATCTTGAATCCATCGTTTCGTTCTTTCTCGGGCTTCCTATGAAGCATAAGTATCGATTTTTCTCTACTTCTTACTGCTATGTTTTTTGTTCTGTTCGTGAACAAAGCTACAGCGTTCTTTTCTTTTTGCCAGTCGAATTCCGTACAAGCTCTATTCATTTGTAGTTAGTTTTATGTAGCTCAGCAAGCTGATTTTTCGACAGAGCTCGCATTCATTCGAGCCTTTGGTAGTGCTTTAAAGAAAAATTAACCAAGCCAGATTAGCCAAAGAAAAAGAATAATAAAAATAAACACGACTGATGCTAAAAGGGCACAGCCACAATTCTTTCTGCGATGAACAGAGAGAGAGAAGGGGAGATTTATTTACCTCATGAATCTTTTACAAGTTTTTTTTATTTATTTGTTAACTTGCCAAAATAAAAGGCAAATAAATAAAAGCAATAAATTTTTAAAGCAATAAATTTTTACAGAACTGTGCTATATTTTACTAAATTTATTTTGCACAAAGTATTTTTTCTGCCTTGCCCATTAGAAACGTAGACAAAAGATTTCAAAATGGATTTAAAAAATAATAATAGGAAGTCGAAGTACTTCACACCCTTTATACACCCGATGAAGATATTAATAACGCACCTCACACCGTTAGATTTAAAAAAAAGAAAAAAAAAACAAAAGTTCGTTCGTAAAAAAAAAAAAAAAAACGTTTAGAGTGGAAACTACAATTAAAAGTTTAAAAATAAAATTAAAAAATAACGCGTTAAAAACAGATACTCGTCAAAAATTTTAACTGTGTATCATATTTTGAATGGTTTATCGCACCCGTAACAATATTTTTCCTTTTGACCATAAACCACTACCATTCTCTTTCCTTTAAAACTTAAAACTGAAAGTAAAATTTAGTAAAATAAATGATTTGTTTGTGACAATCGAAATTTACAAAAAATTTTTTTTTTGTTTATCTCTCTCTAGCTAGAGATCAATAATTTATAAAACAGTAAGTAGTGAAAGGAAAGTCTGAAAAAACATTTTTTAGGTTTTTTAAAAATAACATTTAAATCAGCTTAAATTGTTGGTTAAGGTCTGCAAGTTGTATTTAAAAAAAAATTCGATTTTCTACTTTCACTGAAAAATAATCAATGCCAAGAACATAAGCAAAATTTATACAAAATTTCTTAAACGATATACACACATTTTATTATTTTACTTAATACACATGTATTTTGTAAGTTTGTTTATTTCTTATTTGACAACTAATCCAGTTTTTTAAATAATTAAAAACGGGAACTTGAGTTTAAAAACAAAACTGACTTACATAAGTGAGATCCTGAACTCGATGAGCCGTTTGTACGAGTCGAATATAAATGTAAAGACAAGGAATTTAAAATAGTGTTTTTTTTTTCTTTTTCTTGTCAGTTCGTAATAATGAGACTAAAAAAAATCCACAAAAGAACACGTGCGGGTAAAATCTTTCGACCAGTTGTGACTAGTTTATTATGAAGAAGAAAAAAGATATTCGCGTTCGTGAGTCTTGTTGTTGAGTAGTGGGCGTCAGGGCGAATAATAAATTAAATAATAATAACACCTAATTATTTTGTTTCAAATCAAGATGGTGCTAAAGACGCCAAGTCTCTTCTTTTTACTCGACCCAGCAGAGATAAGTCCATTACTAACGCAGCGCGAGTACTCAGGTAGGTAGTACCCGCCACCCCAACAGCCACATCATACCTAAACCTCGTGTCAATTCTTGTTGTATAAGTAGTAGTCATTTCTCAACTACTGTTCTCTCTCTTTCTCTTTCTCTTTCTCTTTCTCTTTCTCTCTCTCTCTCTCTCTCTCTCTCTCTCTCTCTCTCTCTCTCTCTCTGTTGCACACACATGCACACAATACTTTGTTCCATGTTGGAACTTTTGATTTACATTTGTGCGCATAATCAGATCTGAGATTACTCCCCTACCCATCCAAAAAATAAATAAATAAACAAAAAAACAAGTCAGCCAGATGAGAGGTAGGAGTTTTTGTATTAAGTAAGAGTTTCTCTTTGTTAAACTTTAAGCAATCAATGGTGTTGTGTTCATAACTTTCAATAGTTATATTACATACTAAGCTTAGTTTTGGTACAAGGTCACAAGTATGAGGCACCTAGTGAGAATTGAACTCAGTATTAATAAAGATGCACAAAGCAGCTTGATAGCCATAACATTAGGCTGAAATACCTTTCCATAACCTTCAATAAAGGTTAGACCTTTTGATAATAAGGTTTATTTATTTCCCTCATGGGATTTGAACCAGGATTCTCTCACTTGCTTTGCTGTGATGTTGAAATTCTAAATTCTTTTATTTTATTAAGTATGTTTTCTTTTTTTTCCCCAAGTTAGACAGATAATTGTGGAAATGCATAGGTAGATCTTTCTTCTATGTGCCGTATCTCTTCAGGACATGGGTGACCATGATTCTCCACAATTTCTGTCCTTTGTAAATCTTAGTAAAGTTTGTCTTTTTGCTATCTCTCCTAATTCTTAGTCTTCCAATCATTTACCCAAGCTCATTATGTAGCTTATGCACTGCTTTGCACTGTCCCTCTTGCTTTCAATCTGTCCTGTGAATGTCACATTTTCCAAGCCCTCTTTCCTCATTATGTGCCCTGGAATTCTTGAAAAACATACTTTCTTCCTATTGCTGGGTGTTATATATGTTTTAAGATTTTAAAACTTAAATGAATTTTGCAATTTGTTTATCTAAATTCAAGTTTGTAAGAAAGATTTCAATACAGATGAAAAAAGTATACATTACATTTAATAAAAGTGGTGATTGAGTGTTAAGCATTGAGAATAAATGAGAAGACATTTGTTAAAAATGTGAAATGTCATTGTTATTTGGACTCATTAGATGAGGCAACAATGCTTTACTGGCAATGTAAGTAATGTATCCTATAAATGCTATGAGTAATACTATAATACAAAATCTGTTTCAAAGATTTAAAATAAAAAGAAAATAGAAAATGAAGATAAAGTGAGCATTTCTCAATTGACTGTCTTTGAAAATCTTAGGAAATCTGCAAGGAAATGGATATGAGTTCTCAAAGAAGAATCTAGAGTATCTAGAGCTAATCATATGTAACCAGAAATCTCATAAGTATATTTAACAGACATGTAAAATAAGTGAGTGTCCAAGAGCTATAGTGTTTTTGAAAGCCACTTTATAAATTACAATAAAATGCAAAATTTGTCAAACATCTGAGACACCACTCAACCATGTCATGACAACTGTATTTCTGGATATGTATTGAGATACAAACAAAAACCTGAATCACATGGTAAAAAAACATCTCAAGGATCAAAATAAGTGACAGTGTTTTCTTGCACAGCTCCTCACCTAAGAAATGGGTTACAGATACACACTTACATTACACTATACTAGATGAATATGCAAAATAAATAGATCAACATCAGTAACAACTGCACCTTGACAGATGAGTTCTACTCATCTCCCAATGACAATTGCCTTCACTTTTCTTGGTATTGAATAGATTTTATGAATTTGCACACAACCACTAACACATCTCACAAAAAACTGCTTGCATTGAAGAAAAATAAACAAAAGACCTGAGTCTTATGTGTAATCTTAAGAAAGACGAGTTTGGCATTTTTACAAATATCAAGCATCTTTTTATGATTTTGTTCAAACTAAAAGAAGTGCTAGAACATTAGAATATTGGTCAATCTCTTGTTTTCAGGGTCAAAGTTCAATGTCAACCAGATAGCATTTTTTAAATAGGTGTGGGCATTCATTTGAAAACATTCTAACTTTTGCTATTGTCACATTTATCTTCAAAGCTGTTATGTAAACATTAAACAGGTATCTTTCACACACATGCATATGATAAATAACAGTTCTTAAAGAAAATAAAATTTATAATGTATTTATATATAAATTCAAAATTATAATCCTGATTGAGTAACCATATTGAGAAGAATTCAAACTTAATAACTCAAGAAATGTGGCCTAATCTTACACTAGTTTGTAAAATCCCAAAATACCATTTAGTGTAAGCTGTTCAAAGACATTTTGCTAATAATGTATGCATTTTGCTAAAAATTTATTTCACTACTCTAGAACTTACAGGCACAAGTCCTCTACTCATTGAATCATCCCAACAAACATTATTGTTCTTTTATCATGTATCTAATTGTTCTTTTATCATGTATTTCATTGTGTTTGAATTTGTTCTGACTCATTCAGATATCATAACTGAAAATCATATTACTGGAATCTAGAAGTCTGTATATAAGAAAATGCAATTGATGACAGATAGAAATGAGTAGCAGTAAGATATAGACATAACATTAGCTTCTTAATTGTTAAATACTTATTCAAAATGTGAAAAATATTAGTTAACTAAATACACAAAGGTTAATTTGAGGATAGCAATGGCTCCAAATCATTGGCAAGCAATTGTGTAAGAGGCAAGAGTTAGGATGAAGACAGGGATGTGGCGGCAGTGGTGGTGACAATTCAACTTCAAATGCTGGCAGAAACAAACCACATTTTAACAATGATAAATTTTCTTGAAGATGTCACTGTGCAAATATTTGATCAGTTTTATTTTCATCATTTACGTCTTTAGGTGAGAAGGTTTTTATTTCTTTTTTTTAATCAAAACCACCCCAAGCAAGGCAGTAAAGCCACTAAGACGCAAATAGATGACTGAGTGTGAAAGAATTAGAAAACAGAAGCATTACTGAGCAGTTAGAACAATAGAAGAATAATCAGGAAGACAGTGGATAATGTCTGACATTGCATTTAAATTTTTGATGATCAAACTTGACTGAAAAGCAAGAAGCTGGAAGAGAGTTTCACAAGTGAGGAATGTGAGAAAAGAAAATTTTAGCATAGAACTTATGGTTACATCTAGCCATTTGAACTCTAAATTGATGAGACCTTTTTGCCAATCTAGTACTGTGCTTAAATTCATAAAGTCTAGGTATCATAGCAAAGAGCTCACCTGAACAATTACCATAAAAGTATTTATATAAAAAATGGTGATGTTAAAGTGACTGAAGATGAGATGCCAGGTCAAGGCCAACAATATTGTTGATTCATCTTTGGATTTTATTAAGAATATATAGAGGAGTGATGGACAATATGTGGCAGCAATATTCAAAGCATGAATGAATGGAAGATATATACACATGTTAGATAGATTCAGGAGAGAAAACTTGTCTAGCACAGCACAATGAAACAACTTTCTTAGCAGCAGACATAGCAATGGCTTCAATATAGTCTTTCCAGCTCATGTCAGCTGAGAATGTTAGACTGAGAAGGCACAATGTGTCACTCTCCTGGAGGTTAGCATCAGCCATGCTAAGGCAGAAAGGGATCTCACAGATGATTAATGGAGAACAGTTTTGTTTTGAAGGTGTTAAAATTAACAAGTCATCCTTTACAATACCATATATCAGCAAGTTCACAAATGAAAATTTCATGGATAGAAATAAATTTAAATCAAATGGTTATTGATATTAAAATTAAGGTATAAATGTTTTGTTTAATACCTACAAAAATTTGTTTAAAATAATTTTATGTATTATTTTGTTGTTTTTCAGGGTGGGAAAACAATTTATTCCGCTTGAGTAGTTCTATAAGTATATAAAATATATAAAGTACATAAGTAAAGACATAAGAAAAGCCAAGCCTTTTATTAAATATGCACTAAGTCTACAGTTTGAGCTTGCGAAAAGTGAGTTGTGGATTTTAACAGAGACAATCAAAATGAAAGTACTTTGTAGGAAAATCTATAAAACGAAGGATAATTTTTACTTTTGGCAGATGTAGGTGAACAGTTTCTATGACAAGATTTTAAAGTTCTTATTTAAACAATATAATATTAACAATACCAACAGCAAACAGGGTTTTTTCTTGTGTGAGCAGTGTTCTTTGAAAGTATTGGGGTTAGAGGTTAGATAACACACCTTGTTATTCAGAGTTAAAAAGATCACATATGTTCCTAAGAACATGAAACTCAAAATGCTCCAAATGGACACAGATGTGTATCACATATCATGTATGGGTATATTTTCATATACTTCCATGGATACATATGTTGGTATTGTTAATAGGTATGTATGTTTGCATACATATGAAATATATATTTAAGTAACAAAAATTAAAACAAGTAGTTTTATTAAAATTAACCAACAAGGTCAGTCTGTTGCATTTTTTATTACATTTTTTTCTATTTGTGTATAAATTGGACATCCAGATTCAAAATTATGTTGAAACTTTATGAGTGTTCACAATGTTTTTGCTTGAGCATTTTCATTCATCTCTAGTCCTTATCAGGAATATTAAGGGTCTTAGGATCATAGAGGATTCTATTTACTGAATCCTGACATTTTTGGGAATGTTACATTTCTAATTTAAATATACATGTGTCATATACATATACAAGTGGTATCGGATGTTGGATGATTTGTAATTCTATGTAAGAGAAATCTGTTTTAGATTTTTAGGAAATTAAACTGTTAGAAATCCCAAAACAGTGACTGAGGATGGAGATATTAAATTTTTTAAAATAAAAAATAAAAAAAATAAAAAATTTTTTAAATGTTATTCACTATAGTGAAAAGATGTGTTTAAAGTGGGTCATTCCTTTTCTATAATGATAGTTTTCACAAACTTGAATAAATTAATGATGGTTTTATTTTTGTTAATTTTAGGGCAGTTATTTGGTTTATTTTTTTCTAAAATTTTTAAAGTTAATTTTATTTGATAATCAATTACATGTTTTGGGAATAATTGTTTTATGTAATAAATTAAAATGTATATGAAGAAATTATTTTAAAATTTATTTTTATTGGTTGATCAAACAGCAAATTTATATCTGTGAGGACATTGCCTTAGGTAAGTAGACTAGTAGAATTTCTTTCTTGTCAAGTTTGTCTGTCTATATCACTGAGATGAGGTATTACGATTACTTACATTATTTATATTATGTGGACTGTTATCCTCATCTTCATTGCCATATTCACATTTCAGCTGTTGTACGCTCCAGCCTTCTTCAGGTGATTGGAATTTCAAACCAAACCTTTTATTTTGTCCACCTGGGTAGACTGTTCTAATTCCACGTGCCATGCCTCTTCCGGATATTTCCCTTTAACTCTCCATTGAAGATTGTATTGAACTCACCAATCTTTGGGTCTAGTCACTGGATCTAAACAACACTTTTAGCCACTGGGCCATGTGCCTTGAGGACATGTGTGTATGAATTTTTTGGACTTACCAGATCTTATATTGTAATTTTTTATTGTTATTGATTGCTTTTCTTTAACACTCCTTATACCAGTCCAAATACTGCAAATAATGTAAGTTGTCAGTTTGTATTTTATCAAATTTCTATGTGGTAAACTTAGAAAACAATAATTTAATAATTTTGCTAAACCAATAGTATATGTTGAATATATTAATGACAATAAGGAAAAACTATGTTTTACACTTAAGTTGTCCTGTCAACCAGAAGTTCCCATTTCAAGAGTCAGGAGTCAAGTGACCAAAATCAGTTATTTATGCATCGGCTCCAAGTGGCACTACTAGTAGCATTGAAAACATTCAAAATATAATGTAAATTATATTAATTGACTACTGACATCATTTCCCTTGCATTTTTGAGGGACTTTTTGTGAGCCAGCACCTGCTTAAGGGAAGCTATAAATGCAGACCATAAAGCAAACATGGGGTAGTTGGCAAATGGATTGCACATTGTCAACTCAACTGATTTACTAATCCACTAAAACATTTCCCACTTCTCTGATGATTCCAAGGTATGAACTTTCCACCTTTCAATGGGTTTTATTAAACAAACTTCAATGTCTGTTTTGTCTTTGTACTTTTCAATTTTCATGGATTTTAAATACAATTCAATGTGTGTCATTGTACCTTTCCATCATCATGGACTTTATTAAACATACCTAAATGTGTACATGTGAACTTACCCTTGTTTTCAAAGGTATTATTATATTTATTACACAATATATAAAATATCCAAATAAATTGTTATTTGTTGATAAACAAACCTTTCTCTTTTTTTTCATTTTAAATTCACTTGTTTAAATGTCTTACTTCATCATTGCATTTTATGTTGGGTTAAGACTGCTATATTCCAGATGGCATCTGGAATAATTAGTACTCACTGCCACTATCTTATACAAGTCATCCCCAACAACCAAACACTTTCTGTGTTCCATAAATCAACTAGTCCCATAACTGCTCATGAGAAAGTCAGCTCCTACAACAAACTTATGAAGTTAATGTTAACAACAGAATCCTTTTATTCAATGTCTTTCTCAATTCTAAAATTTGCAATTTTATTACTTCAAAATATAAAAGAGAAACATTATAAAGTTGATTCAAATGTGTGACAAATTATACACAAATTGGAAAAATGTAATGAAAAATTAAACAGATATATTTTGTTGGTTGTTTTTAATAAAACTTGTTTGAATATATATGTGGGCAGGCATTCATAATGATTTGTCTGAATCTTATTTTTGCAAACTCATGTACACATAAATACATTAGGATATAAGAAAGGACCATGTTGTTGTACATTAAAAAACAATTTTAATAAAAACTGGATTTATAACAATAAGCCCATAATTATGATAAATATTCATACAATGTATTTATATATATGTCATTTTGAAAATGAAAATAAATAATGCGTACACACACACACACACACACACACATATATATATATAGTTTTATGATATGCTATATTTATGGTGTTTAAAGTGCTCAGTATCTGGGACAGAGAGTATGTAAATATAAGTGAACATTGAGGTCAACACCCAGTGGTGGCAGTCTGCTTCATGCTTAAATACAATTTTCATGTCACACTGAGGATTGCATTTAAGCCTGAAACAAACTATCACCACTAGGTGTTGAAATCAAAGTCCACCACCGTGTGTTGACCTCAGTATATATATATATATATATATATATATATACACTCAATTCTCCCATCGAATTCGGCATATGAGGGTCAAGCAGATCAGTTCCTAGAAAACCGACAACCTGATAAAAGTACATGAGATTCGATTATAGTGGTGAAGGTTTCATGCAGGACCATCCACACTTTTTGAAGGGCAGAATACAGAGACCTGGTGCACTACATGCCACAAGGTCCCCAAACAACCCTCCGCAGGTTTTGAATTCAGAGTTGTCCTTCTCCTAGACCAGTTGCCATCTAAGGCTATAGAACCCAGTCTGTCCTGCTATTTACCCATAGCTGGAGGGAGAAGAAGAGGATTCACACCTTTCCCAAGGGTATTAGTACATAAGTGAATGTAATGAATTCGACTGGAATATATATATATATATATATATATTAAGCATTTCATCCCAAGCAAGGCAGGAGTGCCACTAGCATGCAGAGGTTATGCAGAGTGAAAGTTAAAGAAGTTAATAAAACCCCTACAATAAAATGGAAAATACTAAAAAAGCTAGAAGTTGTAAATCTTTAAATGAACTTTGCTTCTTATGCTTACATGAAAAACTAGAAATTATCTAATTTTCTGACAAAAAATCCCTATTAAACCAAAGAAGTGAATTAACTTTAAATTGCTGACACAGTTTATCTTTTACCTTAAAATATAGTTAAATTTAAAAAAATTACATATTAACATTTCTTATAGCCATAATTTATTAGTAAATAATGATCCACTCTCTATGAGTAATTATCTTATTTTGCTTATTCAGCTTCAATATTGCTATGTAGTACCATCCAGTCAGTATTATTAATATCTTATATAGCTGTTTCACATATTTAATTTTATCTACAGGCTGCTTTAAGAAGCTTCCTGAATTTAAAATTAAAAAAAAATTTTCAGTTGAAATTAACTTTACATCCAATTATTCTCCTACCCTACCTTTCAAAAACTGAACATGCCATATTTATCTATGATACATTTGTTGTTACATATTTTATGCAATTGTCAATGATGGCCTGTCTATGTTCCAGTGTAACATGGCATGAAAAAATAAGTCTCCCACCTCCACCCTGTTAGCTTACTTTTTTGTTTAGGCCAGATCTGACATTTAATTGTTTAATCAAGACACACCAACAAGTCTATTTTTAATTCTGACCTTATGTTCCCACACTTAATATTTTGGAAAAGAGGTAACACTTTGTTTTTGTAATTTTCATAAAAATTATTTAATCACCAGTTAATTGCTATCACCTGAAGAAGCACAATCAAAAAATTGAAACATGAAAGCTTTTGTGTAGCGATTTTTTATAATGTCATATAATAAAAATAATATATATATATATATATATATATATAACAGAAAGAGTTTATAGTGGTTCCAACGAGAGAAAAGTATGTATATTAAAAAGAAGAGAAGAGAGGTGCCGCAAACGTTTTTGGTTGTAATGTGGATTTATTTAGAAAAAATATTATGCTTTGTTTTACATAATTTCACGACACGTGTTTCTGGTCTCGCGACCGTCTTCAGGTAAAAGTGAAGATTTCCACATATCATTAAAAATAATAATTAATTTTTCCTCATGTTCAATGTTAAATATTCTCGATATGAGACATTTTCTGTTTGTGTGTTGGTAATCTGAATTTCCCTCTTTAGTCTGTTTCAGGATTGAACACATTCTTCAGACTTGAACATTACATTCAAACATGAAACAAACTGTTACCATTCACTGTTAACCTAACAGTTCACTTTTATATTTATATACGTTAAATCCCTGATATTAAGTTCTTTTTACCTATTAATATAACATAATTATAACTATATTTTTTTTTATTATATATATATATATATATATATATATATATATATATATATATAGAGAGAGAGAGAGAAATTTGAGAATCACACACACACATACATATAAGGATGAATTCTTTGAGGATTCATTATCATTTTACTTTGAACAAATACACTTAGTCATCCAATTGTATTTAACACTCAAATAAATAAGTTACCTTTTCAAACAGGCAAAAAAGGTGTGTTTACCTGAGAGCAGTGGAGCAGAGATTCTGTGATTTTTTTTTTTCATTAAACATGGTTACACCTACATCCTGGACTGTTTACTACAATCTATATTCTTTCCCTCATTATTAATTTTTGAGTTGTCAATTTTTTTATCTGTAAATAAGACAGAATAACAATAAACATTAAATATTTAAAACAATTCACCATGTTAAGATTAAATAAGAATATGTATTAAATAAGAAAGAAAAGTTGACTCTTAAGATTTCCAAAAGTTATTTGGCAATCGTTAACCTTCATGTCCACAAAAAAACAGTGTGTTGAAAGTACAGTTTTCTCCTTGACACTGCTATTATTTTAACTATCTTCATTTCTTGGCAATGTTTATTATTTTAAAAAGTAATGATTAGAATTTTAATAAAACATATGGAAGTGAATTTAAATTTTATTGTCTCTATTTAATTAAATTTTCTCAGTTTCTCTCTCTCTCTCTCTCTATATATATATCATCTCTATATATATATATATATATATATATATATCATTATAAAATTAGCTGTATTTATTATGGAAGAGTGCTCAGTATCAAAGATACAGCATTTATTGATGTAGGCAATGAAATAAGAATCAAAACAAATATATGGTGATCTAGTTTATATATATATATACCAGGTGTAACAGCAAAATTGTCCAAATCATGTTACAGCATAATTGTCCATCCCACAAAATGTTTAATATCTAAAAGAACACTAAATTAATTCTTTTTTCCAGGTTTTCAGATAAGACATTTAGCCATCTTGACACCATTTTTTCATAAGAATCATTGAAAAAGCCTTTGAGTTATTCAGCTAGAAATAGAACAGGTTAGACTCATTTTGCGTCAGCCCCATTGTCTTCCCAAATGAACAATGGTGAGAGGAAAAAGATCATGCAGGCCTTCAGTAATGGTACCACCATTCATACTCTGGCTTCCATCTTCAAAGTCCATTCAAGAACCATCAAGAGAACGGTGAATAAATTTAAAAAAAGAGGGAACAGTAGAGAGGAAAACTGGATCAGGAGGTCACAACAGGAAGAGGGATCATCATTTCAACTTAGAGCTAAAGAGATCAATTAGAAAAGATCCAACTCAATCCATAAGACATTTGGCATGTGAGAGAGGAGTTTCAAAATATGACAGTCCAAAGAGCAGTGAAAAAATTTCAAAATGAAATTTCAAGTGAAACCTTTTAGATGAAATTCCAGGACAGAAAGTTAGAAGATTAGAAAGGGTGAAGATCATTTTGAATAAGTTGGAAAATGATCCTAGAATATATATATATATATATATATATTTATATAACTTCCAATCTTAGCTATGATTAATTAATGATGAACATGTCATTTTCGTCTATGATCAATTTCATCACGATTCTTCTATTAAGCTTGGAGAGTAAATATACATGCTTATTGCTCAAAGTGGATTACAATAGTTTTATAAAAACCTTGGGAGAATTCCAGTAAGATTTTTTAATAATTTCTAAGTTACAACAGTTTAAAGCTTAATCTAGCAAATGGACAATTTTGCTTTTTTACATTTGGACAATTTTGCTGTTAAACCCATTTATATATATAAATATATATATATATATATATATATAGGGTTGATATAAAAATTACTAAATTATTAAAAAAAATTCCAAACTTTATCATGTATTATTATTTGAAAAGAAATAATCTGTAAAAAAAATTATAAAGTTTAAATGTATTTAGTTTTAAGTTTAAAATTTTAATTTATTTCAGGCATTACCGTAAATCAGAAGTAATAGTTTATGTATTCTGCAAAATCAATTGACAAAATTTATTGCTAATGATTTTTTTATTAAGAAATGTTAAATAAAATTTCAATAAAAAAAAAAAAAAATATATATTTAGTCATTATTTATAATATTTTTAAAATTATTTCTATCGCCAATTGTGTTAAAAATATAATTTTTTAAAGTGAACAACAAACTTTAACCCATTTTGCCCCTTATAATATATATTGTCGATATTTATATTTATATTTATATATATATATATATATATATATTTGAAAAATTTCTTAAATAAATTTTGAATAATAATCTGTTTATTTTTTTTTTTTATCTTTTCGAAGTTCACGAATTTTATTTTTTGATGTAGCCCGTATCTAAAATTGATTTATTAAAAAAAAAATGTCAAATTTTCTTTATATGAAACTTTTGTTTATTCTTAGCAGTGTCTACAAATATCTTCAAAAGGAAAAATTGTCTTGTATAATATATTGTATTTTAAAATTCAAAACATTTTTTTTATTCGTTTTACTACGTTTTTATCGGTCTATATCAACTTCAAATTTATTAAGAAATGTAACGGAATGAAAGTCTCATTTCAAATTTATGAAATAAACAACTACAAAAAAAAAAAAAAAAAACAAACAAAATGAAAAACTCCGTACTTAAAAAATTATGAACTTAACAAAAAAAATCTTTTAATGATGTATTGATAGACAAATAATAATAATAATTATATTATCTTTCCATATAAAAATCAACTAACGTAAAATTCTTTCTTAACTATAAAAGTGAATGTCCTAATTATTAAAAAAATATATTGAAAATACAAGACTTAATAAACCATGAAAATCAAAAATTCAACTTGAAAATACTAAATACTATACTAAATCAAAATATATTATAATACACCCATTTAATAATGATTGATTCCTAATCGCATGAAAAAATCGTTGAAATTGTAAAGATTAAAAAAATTATTAAACAATATAAAAATGAATATAAATGAATATAATAACTTTAAAATATTTTAGATTACTATATCGTAATTTATTTAATGCATTCTAACTATAAGCAAATGGAAAAAATCTAAAATTCAATAACACTAATGTAAATTTAAAAAATAAAAAAAAAAAAAATAAAATCGAATTATTGATATACTAAATTTAATACAAACCAATCTACTTGTCAAAAAATTCATTCTCCGGTCACTAGCATCTTACAAACCTTCAACATTGTATATCAATTTTTTTTCTTCCTTTGGGAGATTGCATCTCAGAAAATGTTAATTTTATATTTTATAACATTGGTTTAATTGATGACGATTATGCAAAAAAAACATTTTTGTTTTTTGATAGATATAATTCAGTCTTTCAGCATTTAAAAAAAAATTAATCGTGTTCAATTTCACAGTTTAGTTGAAATTTGATCTATATTACGCCAAAAAAATAAAAACAAAGCAATAAAATGTTAAAGCCCTTTATATAAGAAATTGAACCAAAAATAAAGTTGTTAAATGTTTGTTTCTTATATATATTTGAAAATTTAATACAAAAAGTTGTTATTAAATAATTGCACGGAAAAAAAAAACCTCGTTTATTTGATTATTGAATAGATCGATAAAAAATTGTAGTAAAACGAACAGTAAAATGTTTTGAATTTACAATTGATACGTATTCCAATAAATGTTTAACCCCCCTGAAGATGGCTTCCAGAATGAATTGAAAAAGATTCGGAAAAAATTATTTGAAAGAAAATTTTGGTATTTTCTTATTCAATTTTCTACGACTGCCAAAAAAATAATTTTGGACTCATTAATTTTAAAATAAAAATAAACAGACATATATATAAAATTATTTAACCAAATCTGTTTGAATGAAATTTATATGCTTCTTTAACACACACACACACACACACACACACTATATATATATATATTTATATATGGGATAATTATATAAATTTTTATATGAATTTGTATATATCAAGAACATTTTTGAAATAAAGATGTATTTTGAAAAAAATTTTTTGTGATACATTTCATCATCTCTCTCTCTCTCTCTCTCTCTCTCTCTCTCTCTCTCTCTCTCTCTCTCTCTCAAAGTTTATTGTCCAAAAATTTTTTTGTCCTCCTTTTAAATAATCAATAAGTTTCATACATTCTTTGGTTTAATTAAATCCTACTAAGCAAGGATTTGAAACTATTTAACCTGTCATGTTTGTTATTATTATAAATAAATAAAATAATATAGAATTAAAAAAAATATAGAATTATAATAATAATGAATATTATAAATAAAATAAAACTAAACAAGTAACAGTGAAACTTTTAATTAAAATAAATTAAATAAAAATAATAAAATGTTCTCCCATGTATAACAACAAAAACTGTTCCTCTTGAAAAACAATACATCCTGCCAAAAGAAGTGAATTCAGTCTCTTCGTTACCGACCGTTAGTTTATCAAGACATCCCAAAGGCATTCTCTCTCCAGGATATTGAACTTGTCATAATGAAGTGACTTCTTCCTTTTCGAAGAACCTTATAACCAAACATACACAGATCATTGTACAAGAAATAAATTGCATGATTTTTTACTGTTATCTCTATTTGTATGTTTTTATTTCTATAAAGTATGTTTTTATTTCTTGTGAACACGAGGCTATTTCTGCTGCTAAGTGATTATGAAAATAACACACAAACTCATTTTTTTAATTGCGTCATTTTTTTTTTTGAAAAGAAGTTACCTGGTCAGCAACAGGCCCAGTGCAAGGGTCTTGTCCCCACCTCGAATCTATAAAACAGCCTCCCATAATCTACTACATCATCTTTACAGTAGAAAAAAAGACTTTGACAAATATTTAATCGGTTTTCTTGATGGATTCGTAAATGTAAATTTCGTATGTTGAAACAATTTTCCCCATTCAAAATAATAGAAATTAAAATTAATTCGTTCCAAGCCCAAAAATATTGATATAAAATAAATAAAAATCGTATTTTATGCAAAAATCAAAGTACTTTTTTTAAAAGATTATACACAAGTTGAAGTAATGTGGTAAATATCACTGTAACTCCTTCCCAGACTTTATCAATGAGATTTAAGTAATTTAGAATATTAATATTCCGTCCAAAATTTTCTTAGGGTCAGGTTTGTATTTTCGGTCACTTCAAAACACCTCTGAAACAAGGCAGCTTTATCAGAACTTGTAGCCTCTCCATGTCTCACTACAATGTGGATGCCAGTTCTCTTTTTTGTTTTTCAAACCATCCTCAGCTTGCTTTAAATGCATTTTTTCTTCATTTTGAGTCTGATATTTTTCTGATAAAATCCAATGCAGTGCCCTCAAAATGTAATATCTTCAGACACAGAATCACCTCAAAGTTGCCTCTCATTCATCCAAACCAACAAAGTTTCTCAACATCTTCTAAACAATAATGATGCTTAGTAATTATGTTATCTCCCTTGGCTATATTAAGCATTTTTAAAAATTTAAATCTTTCTTGTTCTTTAAGAAATAGTGCAAATTGAAGATGCTGACAAGGTCAGAAAATGGCTATTCTTCATGCTTTTTTCATGATCAACTTTATTTGCACAAAGATATTTTCTTCCTCTTCTTAGTAGCAACCAGCTTTTTTGGTACATCTTAGAAAAAAATTATCAAAACATTACCCGCTCAAATTTAAAATTTATTGTACATATACACAGTTACATCAAAACTGTATGGAAAATGTAAAGGAACAAAACTTGGTAATAAAATGTACCCTACAAATCAACCTAACCTGGATGAAGACTTTGTTTTATCTGATAAATTACTTTCATTTTATTTTAATGTATTTGGAAACTTATCATTTTAAAAGAAGACTTTACATTTTTTTTGCTGTACTAGTAAAAGGCAATCCAACTCTCAAAAATCCTTCCATGTTCATTGATGGTACGGCATTAAAAACAATTGAGGTGTTCACATATCTTGGATTAACAGTCTCTTCTGATGGAAAAAATGGACAGAGAAATCAAACCCAGAATAGCCAAAGACACAGTATTTGGTAATCTTAAACATAGGTTATGGAATACCAAAGACGTCTGTCTCTCAGAGTAAAGATCGACATATACAGATCAGTCGTTCGCTCAACCCTTTCTATATGGTGCTTGGAACCCTGTACCGTAAACATAAATCAACTTGACACCTTTCACATGCGCTGTCTTCGTGCCATATATGATATAAAATGGGATGACAGGGTCAAGAATAGTGCAATACTGAAGAAATGTAACAACATCACAGGCATTGAAACCATTCTAGCAAAATACAACTTTGGGCTGATGTTGTGAGAATATGGATGAGGCTTCTAAAAAAAAGGTGCTGTATGGACAACTACCAAACTCCAAGCGTTCAGTTGGACGTCCACTCTTACGCTACAAAGACAAATTGAAAGAGAACTTGAAACGTTCCTCAAACGGAAAGGAGTTTGATCTGAAAACCTGGGAAGTCCAGTCATCAAACCGAAAGGAGTGGGCGTAAGACATGTTTCATTAAGTTAAAGGGTTTTTCCCTTAAGACAATAGACTGAAGCACTGTGAAAATCAAGCTTCGTCAAGCTCTGCAGCAAAAAGACGCCATCAAAATCCTGCTTTAATTTTGTTAGCAATCCTTTTCAGCAAATTTTTACATCTGTCAGAAAAAGAATCCTAAGTGTTGTTTTTTAGTTCAGTAATTTCAAAAATTTTAAATGTTTTAAATTGTTCAACTATTTTTCATGGAATGGGGCACAAAATATAATGTGTGGCACCAATTTAGGAAATGGAATCACAAACTGATTTCTTCTTTACCAATATTTCTTGTTTGCTCAAATAGTTGTGTCACTGCAAGATAAATTTTAGCTGATGTTCATTGCGAAACAAAAACATAAAATTGATTAGATAAAAAAGAATTGTTAATGGTTCAAATCTTACAGAAATTTTATTGAACTCCTCTGAAAACAAATTCTATACACAATTGCTCATTAAAAATCAAGTGTCTTTTGATAAACACTAAAACCAACATATGACTCTCAATAACTGTTTGTGTAGTGAAAATAACTACTGTTCATTTTGTGATTAGGAAAGAAGTTAGTTAAATCTTTTAATTGTTCACTCATGAGAAAAAAAAATTTCCAAGTAAAAATAAAGCATAGACAATGAGATTTTTTGATTTACAAGTCATACAGATTCAACTAGTTTTATCCATAAAGTGGTTTTGTTACTGCAATGCAATAACATTTGACAATGCACATGATAAACAAAACTTTTTCATTGATGATAACTTACTGGGAGTTTTAAACAAAATATTTCCTTTTTGTTTTATTAATATTCCATTGAAACAAAGAGCATAAGAAAAAAAACTACAAATTAAAGAACCCAAATTTTAATTATCTAAACTTGAAATTTTTTGTAAGTAAATGGTTAAAAATAAACTTCACCAATCCATCATCTACGATAAAATCTTAAAATTTTTGCCTGTGAGATTTAAGCTCTGTTGATGAGGTAAAACCCAAGAAAATGCTTGACATCAATCTGGGTCATAATCTTAAAGACAACATAGCTTGAAGTAACAGCTGTTCATTACTTTATTATTTCATTCCAAAGTTACTTGCACACAAGGGAAAACTAAAGAGTAGCTTCAATGACACAATAATAAAGACTTGTTTATCATGAGGTTAACTTTATTGCATAAATATAATGCATTATCAGGTGGTTGCAAAATTTATTTTCTTTGCATGATTTTGACTGAAAAATCACAAATTGAAAATTGCTACCATACAAGAAAAATTGCTTTCTAAATAATGTTATGATTCTATATTTTTACTCAAGCAATTTCTAAATACAACCAAATATAACACCAGAGGAAGGTCAGAGAATGTACTAGTTGAAATGTTCATGAAATAAAGATGAAGAATAAACACACACACAGGCACACTCACACAGGCACACTCACACAGAGTGAAATTCTTTACAAAAATATCTATTCAACCAAACATTCTTTGAATTTAACTTAAACTCACACCCTATTGAACTTTCTTCTCCCAAAAATCAGATGGAAACTTGTGAGATTCACTTTCATGATCTAAAGAAAATTAATTTCACCTTATTTATCAACTATTGATTTTCTACAATTAAGTTTTTGAGAATCACTTTTAACCTGAATAAAAATATTAATGACTTTTCAAGCTAGATTATTCTCAGTGAGATTCTAACAGGAATTTCTGTATTAAGAATAACTTTGACATGGAAGTCAGTCTTACAGTGAGTTTAAAGGCTATCACAAGTTTTTATTTTTGACATGTTTAACTATTAAGTCTGAAAACCTATTGAAACCCAGTCAGGGGTTTGTTAACTAACCTCACTGACAAGAATAATGATTTTTCAATGAATAAATCTTGATAAAAATTCTCAGAATTTCTTGATTTTAAATAAGTTGTCAAGAGAAGGATTTGTTTCAAGAGGGGGAGAAGTTAATTGCAGACATTGATGTGTATTCACTGAAACAATCATGTTGTTATTAAATTATTCAATATTCACACCATATCCATATTTTTGGATTGTATATACTTAAATGATTAGTTTATTGCATAGAGAGTTAATCACTTATTCAGTTTGCTTTTTCTTAATTTTTCAATTTTTCTTAGCCCTTTACAGAAATGGGTATTAATTACTTATAGACTAAACCTGAAATCCAAATTTACAAATATTGGCTACTTCTGTCTCATAAACTATTACCACAGTAGATGTTCATAGATTTATCAAAGTTTTTATATCTTTGTCTCTGTCTTACATCTTTGTAGCCATCTTCTGTATTATATCTGTACATTTAGTGAAGTATATGGCATCTTGACTTCAACCAATTCCTCACTGACATAAAGTAGCTTTACTGTGCCTCTTCTATAAATATTTTCTGATTTCTGCTTTTTTAAATCATATTCATGAATTTAAGTGCAACACGAGATTAGCATTTTTATCATTCTTTCTGCTTCTTGTTTTCCTGTCAATTACAATCTTAAAAAATTCAAATGCAATGTCAATTGTCATTTATGGTCTCCTTGAATCCTGTTTTTTTTATTGACCTCTTTCCTAAATAATGTTTTCTCAGTTTCTTTCACTTTCAGCAATCTCTTTCATCTTAGTGGCTTTGATTACCTTGCTTGGGATGAAATGTTTAAAAAATGTGCATGTGTAACAATATGAAACTTAAGAATATTGCAAACCTGAGAATATTGCAGATTTTGGAAGAGGATAAAGCTACACTAAATGTTTTAAAAAGGGTTAAAGCAAAAATATCAATTATCACAGCTTATTTAGTGTTTTGTCACACACAGCTGTGAGGTGTAGATAATTCAGAAAATGATAACCATGATTTGAAACAATAAGTATTTTGACTAGCAATTGACAAGATCAAAAGTTGAAAATCCTCAACACTAATGAAGCTGCGGGCATCAATAAGACGGGACATGGTAAATGTATGTGTACAGGAAATTGCAGAATCCCCAAAAAGTGTGTAGTTGATGAAATTGATAGGTTCCAAATGGAAAGAAAACCACTTCTGATGGCTCATGTAGTCAGAATTACCCAATTTCAATGAATAATGGCTAAACAAGGAATTTAGAAGAAACCTCTATTTATTCAGGTATGTGGCAGTTGGCAACTAGTTACTGTTAGGGAGAGTTTTTTTTTAAGTCAGTCAAAGCAGTTGGTGGAAGAATTGTCAGGAAAAGACACTGGGAAAAGTTGTCAAAGACCAGTTATTAAAAGAAGTCATCAGAAGTGAGATTTTACTGAATCATGGCAGTCTCCAGCAATAAAATAGTATTGCTAGACATAATTACTTATCTATACTTATCTAAACTAATGGTCCCATATTGTTTAGGTAAAATTTGCTCTCACAGCATCAACTGTAGTGAATATTGCTGATATCAAATTTGTTTTAGTGGTTACTGCTGGTTGTTGCTCGTCTTGTTTTGGCTGTGAAAGCATTTACTGCTAATTCACTTTAGAATAAAAAGAAGGTGATGTTGCAGCTGAGATCAAACAAGAACAAGAAATAGGCAAAGAAATTTCTGTGACAAATGTGTATCAGTACAGACACAAAAAAAAGCCTCAGATCACATGCAGACATGCTTGCCAACAACAGTTACATCTGGGTTTTTCCCATTAGCAGTGGGACATGTCTAGATATGGCCTCTCTGCAACTGGTCAAGATCCAGGTCTTTGTAAAATGCCTCATGCCAATAAAAGCAGGGGGAAACCAGCAGTTGGCAAGACAAAGTGTCTTGTGAAGTCAGTCCCATGGGCATTTTTGTTCCTCAAGTTGCTGTGGTTTCTGAGGCAGCATTATTTTTGTTATCTCCCATCACTTTCTCTTCCCTGCCTATTAGCCACATAGTTGCTGGGAGAGTTAAATGTTTCACCCAACCTCAGCACACTCTTGCTGTACATTACTACAACTTCACTGTTGTACCAAAACAAGGAATGAAACAACAAAATTTCAATGCAAATTGATAACAACAAGGATAACAATTAAGTGAAAAAGAAAAGGAAAGAGAGTTTGTAAAAGATCTATTGAAATAAAGTTTGCAAAAGCAAATGTCCATGCATGTACAGATGTGCGAGTGTGTGCATAATATATGTAAGTGTGAAGATATATATTGTATGTATGTAAGTGTATATGTATATATTTATGGATAGAAGTAACTCACATGAGGTTTCTTTTTGGGGGCTCAACATTAAAATCTTTCTGGCATCCATTTGTATATTTGCAGGCTTTGTTGGATACATCTTTCCCAGGATCTTAAAAAATAATGTGGGCTGGGAAAGAGGAAAGATAGAGGGTTGAAAAATTGACTATCAGTTGAAAAGAAGAAGTAGCAACCCAGCCAGCCAGGAGCAACAGACAAAAGTGACAAGATCCTAACAACTGTGTGTCAGAGAAATAGGGGTGTTATAAAGTTGTACCATCAGGGACCAGTTTATGACCCTGTAATTAGGTACTGTAACATACAAGCAAGATGATATAAATGGTGCCGTGACCCAATACCAAGCCAGCAGCAAGATTATATGAACATACTTATTGATTATGCCTAGGTAAGTCTGTCATAAGGCTACCGAGCAATCAGTGTCAAATTCACAATATGATCAAATGATCTGATAAACAAGCTTGCTAACTACTGATAGAAATACTTCAGTGTGTATGCATGTGTGTATAATAACAACTTGCATTTTTCTCTAAGAAAAAACAGTTTATATTGATCCAGTCAAAAAAGCTAAGAAAACTATTTTGCTTGAAGAATATATATTTTTCAATATTTTCTTTTATCCAACTTCAAGTGTCAATAATTCAAAATTTGAAAACATTTTTATAATTAAAAACATTGTGTGATTTCAATGTTGACAGAATCACATTCATTAAAAATAGAAAACACCTCAACTGTTTAATTTATACATATTTTTATTTTTCTAGTATTTTCATTTTTTTAATTATTTTTATCACAACATTTCTAGCTGACCTATTCTCTGGCCTTATGAAATTGTAAAAATCTAAAGGGAATATCACAAGATATATATTTTTATTTCTATGTTGTTCAGTAAAACAAAAACAAAATGACTTCTTTTTTTTAATATCTTTCTTTGTAGCTGGTGAGAAGAGATATGGTATAAGTTGTATGAAATGAAATAAATTGATTTCTTAAGACATTCACCTTATTTCAATCACATTCTCAATGATTATATTTCTTTCATACTGTTGTTTTCTTAAAATTTTCATTTTCTTTTTTTAACTGTCATTATTTTATTTCTGCAATGAAATAAATTTCAACAAATACAAACTGGAAGTTAGTTATAAACATATATGTTAAAAAATCTTTATCAAATTTCATGACCCTGTGATCATCCTCTAAATTTTTTTACCTTATTTCATATTTAGATGTGCCCTTGACCAATAAAGTGAAAAGATTGAGTTTTCATAGAAATTATACTGATGTTAGCAGTGAGTTTATTTTTTCTTTAAGTAAAACTTGATCTTGTTTATATTAACTTTTGGGGGACTCTGTGTTGAGAATCAGGACAAGTTCAAAAAATGGAAAACTAAATCCAATTCTACAGATTTCAGTTGATCCCCAATTCTGAGGTGATCAAAATATTGATTCACTCTTTCTTGGTATTTATTCTGTTAATTTAAATTTTATATAAAACAATGGGTTTATCTTTTTTAAGATGCCAGGACAAATATAAACTAAATACTTTTAGTAATCTGTGAAATTCTTTTTACAGGGAATATTTCAAAGAGCAAAATCCTTTGAAAAATATACAAATGGATACTGGAAAGATTTTAACTATGTGTGAATATTCAAAAGAAGAAATATTTGCTTCTCTGTGTTTAGACAGATATAGAATTGTCCATACAGTATTGTTAGTGTTATATATTTCCAGCTATTTCAATGCTATAATTAAGAACCGGTTTTATGATTTCCTGCATAAAATTTATTTAATATTGGGTTTCTCAAACAAAGACCAATTGTGTGTTATCATTGAAGAAATTAGTATTATAGACATACATACATACTTTAAATATATATATATATATATATATATATATATATATATATATATATATATATATATTTGTAGTAATTCTATAACATATTTATGTTATAATTTTTGAATAAATTATATATATACACACATACACACACACACACACACACACATATATATAATATACTTGTATATATTGATATGCTTTTTATCTAAAAAAACAGTTCTGATCCAGTTTGCATGGCAATCTGATTATAAGGGTATTTTTCATAAAATTAGAAAATGAATAAATAACAGAATGACAGACATTTTCTTGGAAAACTATTACTTGTGATGAATATATTAAATACATTAAACTTCTTCCCATTATGAAGAAAATGCATTTTATCAAGTCTCTACAAAATATCTATCTGTATTGACATGACATTCTCATCATGTCTTTTATTTCCTTTTAAAAAAATGATTTTTTAAATTTTTTATGGATTTATGGTTTTTTTTAAACCTAAACGTTATTTTTTCATTGTTTTTCAACTATTCACTCAGCCAAGATGAATTATTAAATTTATGAAAAAATTGCTTTTTTATGAGAATCCATTTTTTATGTTTCTTAAAGATAGGTACCTCAAAAAAGCAATACCTAAGTTTAAAATGAATTTAAAAATGAAAACTCTTTCTTGAAGATTCAATTTTGGTTTTAATTCCAGGCTAATACATTAAATTTAAGATTCCCAATAGACAAAATACTTTGGAGTATTTCAAACCGTTTAAATTGATTAAAATCTTTTATTTTCTTATCAATAAATTCGGCCATATTAACAGATCTATCAATATAACTTAAATCTCATGAGAAAAAATCTTTCAAAAATGAAATATACTTTTCTGAAACATTACTTGAGAAAAATAACTGATTTAAAATTTAATTAATCTAAATTGAAACAAATATGACTTATTTTTAGTTTAAAATATTGCAGAAAAATATCTTAACACAAAGGTAATGTTTTTTGGCATATTGAGTAATTTATTGACAACTTGATGATTGGTAAATTTATGTAAGGAGATAGAACCAGAAAAAATTACATAAAGAATACAACATGAACACCATTTTTCATATAATTTTTATAACTGCCCAGTAATCATAAATTTTTCTAATCTGTTGCAGGGGAGTATTGTGATGATTACCCCACCCCCACCTAGTAAACCAAGACTCCCAATAGGTGGCACTGTTTCAGGACTATGAAAGACCAAACAAAATCTTCCTGTTTTCTTTTTACTCTTTTTATTCTAGAATGTGATAGGTAGAAGACAAATCTAATCTTCCATTCCATGAGGACTTAGTCACTTGGTCATGTGGTGCATCTCCCAGATGCATGCACTCAAACACACATGCACACACACTACCGCTAAACTTATTATTTTTTTTACTTTCCTTTTTAAGATGTGTATTTTCTTTCTATTGTTAATCATTTATTAGTTAAATAAAAATACACCAAAATATCTCTTGGATTGAAATTTATTCCTTATCTCTTTTTACATCAACAAATGATGACAACCAGTCATTTACATGTGATAATTTTGGCTGCCACTGCTTTTAGTTGACTTACAAGTAGCAACTATAATAATCAATAAAAGAAGAGTGTAATATATATTGATAAGAGACTAAAGCTCTCTTAATTATGGTAAGTAACCAAAATGCTAATTATTATTATTATTGTTTAATTTTTTTAATTTACCAGAGCTAACCACACATGTAATTAAAAGAGAGAGTTTATAATTTTTTCTTTTCTTTCTTTTTTTTAATCATTTCAACCCAAGCAAGGCAGTAAAAACACTAAGACACAAGGGGTTACTGAATCTGAAAGAATAATAAAAAGAAAAACATCAAATAGCGAGAACAATAAAAGAAGTGGAATCAAAAAGACAGTTGCTAACAACTGACATTGCATTTAAATTTTCGAAGATCAAAGTTGGCTGGAAGGCATGAAGCCAGAAGAGAGTTCCACAGGCAAGAAGTGAGATAAAAGAAACCATTAGCAAAGAACTCATGTTTACATCTTGCCAATTCAACTGTAAATTTGATGAGACCATGTTGCCAATCTAGTACTTTACTGCAATTCATAAAGTATAGGTACCACAGGGCAAAGTTCATTGGAACAGTTATCATGAAAGTATTTATAGAAAAGGGTTTTTCTTTCTTGTCACCAACTTTATGATTTTATTGCTCACCCTGGGTAGGGATTGTCCAGATGGAGAAGCAGAAGAATGTATTATTCTAATGTCTTATCTCAAACTCTATCAAATTGTGTGTGTGTGCATGTGTACATTAAATGGCACAAGCACATGTAAGTCACTCATGAACACCACCCACATATGTATATACATTACATATGTGCATACAAAGTCATATGCAGGCAAGATGTTATGGACACAAAATCAGTCCTTCTTTTATAATAAAGAATATTCATGAAAAATGTAATCATTTTCATTTTCAGTGACTGCAGACCACTGAGAAAGCAAATCTTTGATTCCATAGATAGTGATTATGAATTAGCTATGATTATGTGCCCCTGCAACTAATCCCTTCCCTAGCCAATAAAAGTTATGCCACTTTATGTTTCTTTTTAATCATTTCAGCCAAGCAAGGTGATAATGCCATTAAGATGCAATGGGTCATGAAGAGTGAAAGAGAATAAGAAGACTTTAGTGAGGAGAAGAGAGGAGGTGATTGATGTTGTGTTCAAATTTTTGAAGATTGTAGGTGGCAGAGAAGCAAGAAATTGAAAGAGAGTTCCACACGTGGGAAGAGTGAGAAAAGAAATACAGTTGCATCTAACTAGTTCAACCATAAAACAGTGAAACCTTGTTGTCAATCTAGTAGCACATTTAAATTCATGAAAATATTTGTAGAAAAGATGTCAGTAAGAAAGTTAATGAAGTCAAGATACCAGGTTAGTTTCAATTATCTTACAGACTCTTCTTTGAATTTTGTCTAGAATCTTGAGATATATTTTAGGAGCACTAGACCAGATATGGCTGCACCTATCAATGCATGGATGAATGTTAGATTTATAAATGGGCCAGATGGATTCTGACAAGAATAATTGTCTGGCACAACACAGTGAATCAACTTTCCTAGCAATAGATCTAGAAATTGATTCAATATAATCACTCCACTTCATGTCAGTGGAAGACATGAGCCTAAGAAGGTGCAAAATGTTGTTTTTCTGGAAGTTAGCATCAGCCATGCTGACAGGTAGAAAAGATTCTCCATGGTGATTAAATGAAAACAGTTTTGTTTTAGAGACATTAAAATTTATAAGCCATTCCTTACTCCAGTTAACCACTGATTGAAGGTCATTTTTGAGAGTAGTTGCTAGTTTTACTTTGCTGGGACTTGCTGCTAAGACAAATAGTTGTATCATCAGCATAAATACGCATTTGGGAACTGATGGCATTGGGAAGGTTGTTAATGAAGATAAGAAACAACATAATTCTAATTATATAGATATATAATGTAAAATGATCTAGAAGTGTGGCCATTCAACATGACCTTCATTACATGATTTGTTAGTAATGGTTTGATTAAACCAAATATTTGCCCAGATTGTAACATTTGGAGAGAACAGGAGCATGTTGCTGTGAAACTTGAAAGCAAGATGACATGTTAAATAAACCTTATTTGAACTTTATCTACAGTTTCTGGGGTGAGGCCTTATCATTATCTATATTATTTACATGTGTACTATAGTCCTCATTTTTGTTGTTGTTATCACAATGTTTCAGATGTTGTGCCTGGCACAGAGATTGAACTCCCAATTACTATATCATGAAATTCACAAACCAATGCTTTATTCCACTTGGCTATTGTCTATGGCACAATTCTGAATGGAGCCTTAAACCTAACCTGCCTGCTGATAAGTGCTGACACTGATACTTGTCACATTTGACTGCACTCACTGAGACTTCACTTTGCTATCTACAGGCATCTTTGCTAGTAATTATTATTAATAATAAAGTAGCAAAAAAGAAAAAGAATGGGACTTATCATGCCAGAGTTATTTGATAATAAATAATCATGGGATAAACACTTAAAGAAAACAAGGTATGAAGGCAGAAAACAAATAAGGAAAATTGTTATAGCTATTTTTAAGGGTTAATTTTGTAACTAGCTGAACTCAGAATATTGACTGTTTTATTTTTCAAAGCATTTTTACCACTCAAGTATACCTAAAATTGCTTCATATGATAAAATGAAGGAACATATAGTATCCAAATAGTGATCTGTATGCACAGAGAAATTGGAATTCTTCTTTAGCATGAACAGCATAAAAAATATGCCAGAGAATACGGTAAGAAGAAAAGCAATATTTCTGAACATTATAGGTAGTAAAACATATTGTCTTGTTCAGGATTTTTAGCTTCAAATACACAGACAGACAAAAGTTACCCAGAAATAGCTGAAGTCTTAAAAAATACTTTCAACCAAAACTGTCAGAGTTTGTTCAGAATTACAAATTCTACACAATGTCAGAAGTATGGTCAAGCCTGCCACAGACTTTATAGCAGATATGAAACATTTCAAAGAACTGAAACTTTAGTACACCCTTGGAGATGATGATGTAGAAAAGAATTGCATGTAGAATAAATTATGATGAAAGTATCCTATGAAAAATAATTGATTTGTCTTTTAAGAGAGCCTTTGAAATAGCTCAAGGGATGGAGGCTACTCATTGATATGTCAAAGATTTAGGAGACCAGAACCAATTGGAGGGAGAAAAAGAAGTGTTGTATACTAATCAGAGAGCAAGAGAAAGAGCAATAAACAAAAAGAGGTGGCAAATGTTATCATTGTGGGAAAACCTCAAGCTGGAACAATGCATTCATGCATTCAAAAAAAAGAGAAAATGTCATCATTGTTTAAAGATAGGATGCATTGATGTCACAGTAGACAACCAAATCAAAATGGTCTCAAATCAGCAGCTACACAGTCAGATGTAGATTGTAGTTACAGTATATGTACAGAACATTTGACCTCAACAGATACAGATTCTAATCAAAGTGGAAGAAAATACCATTAAATAGAAACAAAATAACCCCGAGGCTTGACACAGGAGCTACAATCACAGTGATGAGTAAGGCAACATTTGCACCCATGAAAAACTGTCAGCCACTGCAAAAGTTAAAAACCAGGGAGGTAAATATTCTGTTATCCATAGAGGTCAATATTGACTATCAAGTTCAATATTATAAACTATATGTAATAGTAGTGGCAGGTAAAGTCCCTGTCATCAAAATAGACTGAACCTAAATGGTCTACCAAGAGGAGGGAAAGAATAAATCTTGGCAACAGATGGTAAACCAATACTCTGATGTGTTTCACAAAGAACTGGGCATTATGAATGGAGTGGAAGTCCTCATTCATATACTAGAACATATGAAACCAATGTATTTTAAACTTTGACCATTCTCTGCAAGGACCAATAGGCAGGGAAAGTGAATGACAGTGACACATTCTGAGTGAGCTGCATCCATTGATCCTATAGTAAAGAATGATGGAAGTATTTGAATATGAAAATCTGTAAATATATGACCAATATTGCTAATCAGTGTTGTGTATCATTTTCCATGTTGTATCTTTCTGAAAGATTTTTAAAACATTTAATTGAAACAAATGACTATTTCCTTAACCTCAATTTCATGTTGAATGACAATTATTGAGAATTTAATATGATGATAAATCACAAAATTCTTATGCTTAGTCATAGAAAATAAAAGAACCTTTTGATGATTTTCAAAGCAGTTAGCCTAGCTCAAATATATAACTAAATGTCCTTGGTGAAAGTATGAGAAATTTGACTAAAAACTTGACATTAAATTGACATCTTTGAAATTACATGAATTTTTGGGATGTTTCATGCCGACACATTGTGGCACTTGTTTGAATAATCAGAAAATATAATAAGAATAAAATGCAATAAAGAAATGACAGAATGAAATGTACCCAAAGCCCATCCTAGCCACTGGGAAGCAATTATTTTGTATGATTAAATAATAATGCCAAATATAATACATGAGTCTTTGTTTGTTACTTGCATTGGGTCTCAAATTCCACCCAGGTTGTCGAGCATTAACGAAAAAGCAAGAAATGACAAGAAAAAGATTTTAAAAAGCAATCGTTTTCTTTTTCAACTAGTTGCTACATTACCATTTGAATATTAGGAAAATCCAGAGTTCAGTTAGTTGCAAGACTTTTGTAGGAGAGCATATCCCACACAATTGCATGAATAAATCTTTTTCAGTTTGTAAATTACTTAAAATCTCGAGAGTTGCATTTAACATGATTTTAAAATGTCTATGTACATAAAGACATATAGAAGAATTCTATTGTATATATCTAATGAAACTGAAGAATTTGTTCTTTTATATAAAGAAAGAGAGAAAATAATAAATGATTTCTACTGGGTGCGCACAATAACTACATTAAAACTAAAAAAAGAATTTAATTTAATTTTCTTCAATGGCAATCATCCGCACATTCGTATACTTTAACCTTTTAAAGAGTCCCACATATCAAACACACCCATGCATAGAGACGTACCCAAATGTACATAGACATGCATTCACATCTTTATATTAACATGCTTTGGATGAGATTTCTTATTGTCAATAATCTTTTAAGGATGTACTTTGAAATATATATATATATATATATATATATATATATATATGATAAAACTATTGTTTTAAGGTACCCTATATTTATGAGTAAAAGTGCTCAATATCAAAGATAGAGCATATGTAAATATGAAAATGAACATTGACGTCAACAGCAAGCAGTGACACTCTGTATCATGCATAAGTCTGCATGCTTCTGCATGAAACAGACTGTTTAAAAACATGTTATAAACCGCTACATAAATACAATCATATTTTGACACTGTTTGTTTCCTCAGGTGCTGGTTTAAAGACAGCAGTACCCTCAACGAGGAGGGGTGGAAAAAAGGGGCCTAAGTTTCTAACATGCTAGGGATCGACCAGGATTAACCAACCAGACGTCGGGGCTATGATGAGTTTTAAGTTAACTTCCTGATGGATTTTTTTGGCTGTACAAGTTATTTAGAATCTCACTTGAGTGTTAATAGGGTGTCACGTCCATAATATTCTTTTGTTTTAACTCAATAAACTAACATAAGAATGTAAACTATCAGAATGGAATCAGGGGATAAGTCTACTAGTAAATCTGTCATCACTCCATATAAACAGCAGCGAGCATTGACCTTAGCATTCAACATGCTAAAACCCACAAGGTGTCAGGGGAAAAGAGGAGGGGAGAAGGTAGAAGAGATAGGACGTATAACTATGCAGTTCCAAACATATATATACACACCCATACATCCACACACATTTTGGTAAATCTGTTTTGGCATTTACTGAATGTAGTGTCGATTCTAGACTTGTTCTGAGAACGTTTTTCCTTCAATTTATGTATCACATCCATTTTTAGATAATCTTCCAGTGAGTAAAGATACCTTTTAATTTAAAGTATAAGTAATTTTATTCCAAAGGAACTTTGGGACCTGAAATATGCTTAAATGTCAATGTTGAAGCAAAATGTTTACCTAAAGAATTCTCAGCTTAGTTTATAAAGTTAATACTTTTAGCAACTTCAGTCTTAATACTTAATTTTCATTTAAAATATTTTTCCATAAAATGGAAAAGATCCTTCACAAATTTTAGTGGGTTTTAACCATTGAGCAGAAAAAGATACATAATTTAAATTATAACAACTTTTGCACAAACTGTCTGGCCTACATAAAAATACACTTCTCTGAAAAGAATGTGTATTAAAAAATAACAACCTAGACGATTAAGCATTTAGATGATTATAATATTTTTAAAATAATAAAAATTAAATTTTTATAAATAGTTACAAATTACCACATTCAGATCCACAATTATTTCTACTCAATAGGCTCTAAAATAATTTGAAACAACCGTTACTATCTAATAACAGTTAGGATAATACAATAGATCTTCTACACTACTGACCAGCATATATAAATAGTTGAGTCAAAACACAACACACATGGCCTGAAGACTGCATTTCAGCATGAAACTGATTGTCGTCGAGAGAGAGAGGAGGGGGAGAGATAATATCAAATCCATAAGTGGAAAGGATAATCCAAGTGGTTCTTTTTATATAAAATATTAAAAAAATAAATCCGTAGTGAGCTCAATGTATAGACTACAGAGCAATATGATATACACCCAGGACAAGCCTAACACATCACGAAAATACGGTAATAAATCATGATTTATTTTGACCAGTAAGTCTCATCAGACCAAAGATATAAATTGTATTAATTTACAAACAATGGTTTAAATTTATCAAGACAAATTTTTTAAAGGAAAAAAGGCTAATAACAGAAAAGGTAACAGGAAGTTGAGGCATCTGACCTAGAAAATCTATTTTCAGGGTGTTGGAAACCATCAGTCATTGCATAAGTCTGATAAGAAATATATTAACATAAAGACATATATATATATATATATATATATAATACACACATACACATTTAAATATATATATACACATACACACATATAACCACAAATATACATATAAGTACACATGCACATACAAACATAAACATATATCAGTTATGTGCCATGCGTGATACACGCTTAGGTGATCATGTATCTTTCGATACATGACTGACGAGGCAGATTTTTTCCCACAGTAGGTTGCCATTTCTTTCTGCGGCAGACCAGTTGCCATCCAAGGCTAAAGAACCCGGTCTCTCCTGCTATTTACTCATAGCTAGGGGTTGGAGAAGCAGAGGATTCATACCTTTCCCAAGGGTATTAGCAAGTAAGTGAATATAATGGATTCAACTGGAATTTAAACTCAGCTCTCCGATTCCTCAATCCGACCGGCTATCCATTACTCCGCCGTAAAGAAAGAAGAGAAAATCATGCACAATAAATTAACTGATTGAAAATAAAAGAAATAAAATGATTGAATATATAAAATAAAATATATATATATATATATATATATATATATATATATATATATATATATATATATATATATATATATTGTTACGAGCCCCCATCTAAATTTATTATAAAAAATCTATACCATTGCTTATATTTTTCTTTTTCTCTGAGTGGAATAGATGACTCCATTTGACGACGTATGCATAATGCTGCTACATCGAGGTGCAAGTATAGCACATGTTCTATAAATTCATACATGCACATATATATACTTATATACACATATACATAAAAATACATAAATATATATAAAAAAATACATAAATATATACATATAAAATATATATATAAGCTACATATATATATGTATATAAAACTTATATATATATATATATATATATATATATATATATATATATATATATATATATATAAAATTATATGTATATAAAAATCAGGTATATTACTCATAATGAAAATATATAATGGCAGCAATAAACTTAAAATGAAATAAGTTAGAATAAAATTCTATTTATAAGATAATTTAAATTTGTTTTTATGACGTCATTTAAAGATGATCTCATTTCTTTGATATAATAGCTGGCTAGTATTTTTAAATTTAATTGTTCTATTAGTTTCTTCTAGGCACACGTTACATCTATTTCTGAAGCTGCTGGGCGCTTGAGATTTGCCTATAATCTTCCATTCAATTTGTAGGGTGAAATTTCTATTCTTTAATTCCCTAAAGTATGTAGAAAGAGCTGTCTGGCATTTTAGAGTTGGAGAATGTTTGTGATTATATAGTTTCTGCTTTCAGATCAAAGCGGAAATTCCTATGTATACTTTTTTTATTTTTTACATTTTCTTTAGAGAAAATGGTTGCTTGGTATATACCTCCAACTGGGCAGTTGTTTTTGATTCTACAGATGTAATTGTACAATGTAATTGTAGAATCAAAAGCGGGTGCAGGTGAGCGAAGGACCAACAAAACTCCTTGTAACACCAAAGATGAACTAAAGGCAAGGATTATGGCAGTATTCACCAACTTAAATAAGGAGTTGTAGGAAATTCCAAAATTGTCTTGAGGCCATAGTTGAAGCCAATGCCAATTTTATTGAATAAATTTACTCTTTAGTATTTCAAGGTATTTTTGTGTAATTTTGGTAAATATATCTGTTAAAATGAGATGTCAGTGTTATTTTCATTTTTGCGATTTTAGACGACAATTTATCCATCGCACCCTCTCTTTCTCTATACATCTATCTATTTATCTATTTATGTATATACATATATATATATATATATATATATATATATATATTTCTGAGATGAGGTATTATGTACATTATTTACATTATTCGGACTATTGTCCTCATCTTTGTTGCCATATTTATCACAATGTTTTGGCCGTTGTACGCTCTGGCCTTCTTCCCCTTGGAAAAATCAGGTGTGGCTGACCACATATGGAGAGAGAAGGGAGATCACGGCCCTCTGTGGAATCAGGTTGAGATCACAGACAAAGAACACCATTAAAAAATTCTTAAAATTAACGAATCAGCACAAATGCGAGGCCACAAAAATCTCCTGAGCCGACCTATCATAGAAATGAATAAAATATAGGAACCAGTAATAAGGCGTACCAGAAAATAGCGATAATAACAACAAAAATTGCAATATGAGCTCTGGTAAAAACATGCAATGATAACAGCAAAAAAATTGCAATATGAGCACTGGTAAAAATGGTTGCTGAAGACATTAGGTTTATAATACCCAGAAATTCATACACTCAAGGACACATGGCACAGTGGATAAAGGCGTTAGCTAGATCCAGTGACAGGACCCAAAGTGTGTGAGTTCAATTCACTTTCAGAGGGAAATTAACAGGAGATAACTGATAACTGCCATCCATTAAACATGGCACGTGGAACTAGAACCCAGTGAGCAAAATAAAGGGTTCAGTTCGACATTCCAACCACCTGAAGAAGGCCGGAGCGTACAACGGCCCAAACGTTGTAATAAATATGGTGTCAAAGATGCGGACATTAGTCCGAACAATGTAAATAATATATATATATATATATATATATATATATATATATATATATATATATATAAAATAAAGGAAGAGGTTATAGTAGTTCCAACGAGAGAAAAAAATTGTATATTAAAAGGAAGAGAGAAACCGCAAACGTTTTTGGTTGTTTTTTTTTTAAATATTATGCTTTATTTTCCATAATTTTGCTACACGTTTTCTGGCCTCGCGACCGTCATCAGGCAAAGGGTGGAGATTTCCACATATTATTAAAAATAATTATTTTTTTTCCTGCATGTTTTTCGATGTTAAATATTCTCGTTATGAGACATTCTCTTTATCTGTGTTAGTGACCCAAATGTCTTTCTTGAACTGGCAGTGTAGAGTTCTGCGTGAAGGGTTCTAAAACAATTAAGATTGGTCCGAGAAATGGAGTAGTTATCGGCATTCGTATCTTTTAATGACCCCTGTGTGTTCTTAGATCTATTTCCATTTTCGTGTGTTTTTGTCAGCATGCCTGTATATATGTGTATATCCCCTCTCCATACATACACACTGTCTCACTACGAGGAATCAGCGAACCCATCTGTACACACACACACACATATATACACACACACACACATACCGTCCCATTACAAGTAATCAGTACATACACACATACACATACGTACATACACATACTTCCCAAGTTACATGGAATCAGTATACACACACACATACTTCCTAAGTTGTGTCTCCCGCTTTTGTCAATATTTGTATAATATATATACATTCGTGCCCCACAGACACCTGCACGTGAGCGTGCGTGCATGTATGTGAGTGGTTTGATCAGTGTATTTGGCCATAATGTGTACATGAAGACGATTTCCTCATAATATTCACTGTAGTCAGTATGATATATACTTTAATTTCAAGCTGGAAGAAATCGATGCATACAAGAGAAATAAATATTTGATTAACATTTTGACACAAGGCTACATTCATAAACATTAGTATGGAACAAACATACTATCAACGGATTTTGAATTGATGAATTTACCGCAGATATTCATGTATAGAATAGAAAATTCTCAAGAATAGAAATTTTCTCAATAAAATTACATTCAATCAAAGAAGCTCAGAAATGTGGACAAGAGGAAAGTGACTTACACACCCCAAAAATACATTCATAACTTTGGACGCATTCATAAATTTAGATAGGCAACTGTCTGTCACTCTATTTTACGAACATTATTTGTGCTACTATTAGAAAAGGATAGCCTTTTTTGCACGATTGAGAAAGTCTTATTTTAAGAAAGATGTTTAAGAAAGGCTAAGGAAAAAGAGAAAAGCAAATAAAATTAACATATTTCATGCGTGACAAAGGATTTCATTTACTTCGTAAGATGAAAAGTTTAATACCTAGAATTTATAATTCGACAGTCATGGCTTTATGGTTGTTCATTTTTAGTTTTTATTTCTTCTCTATTTCTTGTATCGACGTTTGATTGCTAGAAAGTCACGTAAATCTCAAAGAAAATTTTGTAAACATTTTATTGGCGACGACTTTATCAACAGAAAATCTCAAAAAGGTTTGGTTCATTATTTATGTTTGAATGACTTTTTTTTTAAAGGCGTGAAATGACATCGGTTTGATCTTCGCTACAACTACAGTTGCCGGTTTTGCTAGTTGAGGTGTACATCAGTTGCAGTTGTTATTCATCTTGCTAACCGCAACGGTTATGTTGTGTTTGTAGATTGCATGCAATAATAGACGCTGTAATAACATACTGGAACAACAGACTGCACTATCCATTGTCAAACCACACACACACTGAATGGCCATGTAATGTTGTTTGAAAAGTAGTATACACACATTTAGAATTAACAACGACTGAGAAATCAAAGTCAAATAGTTACAATTAATTCAAAATTGACTTCTTCATTATTCATAGTTACTGATAACATTTGAGTTTATGAGAAAGAAAAACTTGCATAAGGAAGAATAAATTTAAATGTAACAATTGCTAAAATTGTTTTTTTTTACTTTGAGTAGATTTCGCTAGTTTTGAAGAAGGGATAAAAGTAATGAAATAATTTACCAAAACCTGACCTTTGTCAGCCTGCATGAAAAGCTCCTTGACCAAGAGTGGAGGGGGTCAGCTGAAAGTGAAGGAAAGGAAAAGAAAAACACATGTGTTTTTCTACTACAATAATTTTTTTTTTAACCAATGTCTACTCCAGCTGGTTGAAATCTGAAATCCTTGTGCTGACCGCCAAAATTGTTCGGGTAAACCAGAGCCGACCTTTGGCTATTAAAATCCCTGCAATTCGAACAACGATAGAAGTTGGAAACACGACGCCGGGAAGTTAGACGCGACCGCCGAGGATCGTGATACGACCTCTTCTAAAAACATCTGTAATCCGGTCCGAGTGTGAACTCAAAAGAAACGGCCGCATACCTCTCCAGTGGCGTAGCTAGGGGTGCCAGCACTAGGAGGGGTGACACAATGTCACTCCAAACAAAATTTTTCAACCAGGCTAAGGTGTCAAAAATAGTCTGAAAACAGTGGTGGAGACACAGGGTTTCGCAGGCGGGCATATGCCCCCACCCCCGAAATAATTTATGACCCCCAGTTTTGTCCCCCCCGTCAGAAATTTTCTGATAAATTGTCGGGAAATTTGTGAGTAGGAAAAATAGCAATGTTTTCAGCTTTCATGTGTTTCAGTTGCTACAATCTTGCTTACTAACAAGAGACATTGTTGTAACATTTTATCGTATGATATGGTGTTTTAACTCTGCATCATTTATAACAACAAAGCGAAATACGAAGCCAAAAGTGCCACAATTTCAGTCTTGTCTGTCTATCAATTCGCTGAGATACAATTTTCCATTGAGTGAGCAATATACTTTTGAATATATCTACTAGTGTTGGGACGATTAATCGGAATCGGAATCGAGAATCGGAAAAATCGGAACTTTTTGGGGTATCGGAAACGATATCGGAATCGGAAAAATTTGTGCCTATTTTCCGATTCCAAAAACGATGCTTTTAAATTTTTAACTTAATTTTCCATTATTGGTACTAATGATAAATATTTATTGTTTTTAAATTATCACTAAAACTAAAATCATAATAACATCAAAATACGATGTAAATTTATTTTACTTGTATAAATTCTCTAGGTAACCTTTAAAAGAATGCAGTTGATTTACAATGTTCTGAAAAATGCTTAAAAATTAAATAGAACATTTTTGTCAAGAAAAATACTTTCAAAAATCATTGATAATTAAATGGTACCCAGAAAATGATGCAATGGAAAATTGGACACCGGAAAATTAGCAACAGAAAATTACGTCAACCATGAGCCAATCGAGACTGTCGGATGTGGATGTGCTGTCCATTGAAAACGAGCTTACAAGACAAACAGATTTTGACAATGTCACTGACCAGTTTGCCACAATGAAAACAAGAATACATTCATTCTAAGACCATAGTATTGAATGTCATTCTTTTGTGTATTGCCGTGTTTTGTATTTAGTTGTTCTGAAAGTGAACAGTTGCATTTTAAAAATCTTTTGATTTGAACTGATTATTTTGTGGTATAGGATTTTGTCTTGGATCATACATGTAAACAATAACGTACCGGTCAGTAGAGTAAAGTAGAGGTAGAGCATGTATGAAAATTTAGCTACAGCTAACCATTCAGCATAGGGTGAATCGGGGTCATTGGGGTGACATTTGAGCGGACCGCCCCGAGTGACGTTTACTCTAGCTACGCCACTGTACATCTCCTCAACGATTAAACCAAGTCAAAATTCGACCAATGAAATTGGTCGTTACAAATTAGCCAATAGGAGCTTAAATTGCAGAATTTTTCACATACTATTGTGAAGATTAATTCCTTCTCCGCCTCGGCAAACGTAAATTCAAATAAAAAGAATGCATTGAGTATGGGCAAATAAATGTATAATTTATTATATTTACATATATATAAAACTAATAACCTGTTGCTGTTGCTGGGGCAACAGGGAAAGAGAATGGTTAAATTAAAAGTGAAATAGACATTGGTGATAGCTGCCGTTGTAATTTCTTTCTATCTGAGCGCGTCGTTGTTGACAAGAATGCTGGTCTATGTCGCATCTTTCTCTCCCTCTCAGCTTGACGGTGTTGACATTGAAGTTGGTCTGTTTTGGGTTTGTTTAAATTAGAGAATATATAGCCGTCTATCGACACCAAACTAAGATTTTGGGTTTTGGAGCTGGAGTGGCTCTGACTGGTCAGTAAATTGTTCGTTTTATATTGGTTAAAGCGGATGTATGCCTGGAGCCTATGCGCAGGAAACGTATTTACGCATACTGCTTTGGGTCGTCGAGCGGTCAACATCCGGTTTGTGAAGAAAATTTAAGAGGCACGACAATTATTGTATATTGTATGAATTTAATAAAGGTAATAATACAACCATGGCGTCGTTCATTACTGAAGGTCAAGTCATAGTGCAACTGAAGGCAAGAACTGGATGCCTATTTCAAATATCGCCCATTCACTGGGAACGACACATTTTAGTTTCGGTTTAAGTTTGCAGTAGTTCGCAGCTGTTTTTTTTTGCATTTTACACTTGGGATAAGTTTAACATATTTAATTGAAGAAGACGATTTATTTATTTTATTTTCTTTGGACCTGGTATATTATTTTATGTTTTCATTATAAAAACTTGTTTTGGTGCGAAATTCACTCAAAAATTGTAATTTCGGAAACTTGGTCTTGATACTTTTCACTTAAAGTTAATTTAATATTCTTCTCTATGAAATTTGTATTCATAAAAGCAAATGTATTTATTTTTGCGTAATCTGTATTGAATGTTGAATTTTAATCACACTTCTTATACCGAAATGAAACATTTTAATTTTAATTGATTTAAAAAGAAATAATTTTATTAATAATGATTTTTTCTAATCTTTCTTCTTACAAATGTTACAAAGTCTCTCCGAAGTAAGTTAATTTTAATAATGTTTTGTTATGTTTCATTTTTAACAGACTTTTCTTCCAAAGACTTTTTCCTCCGATTCCGTTTTTACACTGTGAAATTCATTTAAAATAAAAATGCTTTTATTTTTTACATTAACTTATTTTAATATCTTTCCCCATGATATTGTTATTCCTAAAAAATAAAACTTTAATTTATTGTGAATAATCTGAGTTTATAGGAAATGATGCAATTACCCCGTCAAAGAAGGTTCGAAAAAAAATCGGATCAATTTTGGCGCAAATTTTTATATATAAAAAAAACGCCTACGCACGTTTTCTTAAAAAAAATAAAACACTCGACCATATTTTTGACCAATCGGATGTACAAAAATTACGCGGTCACTTCGTAAGAAATAGTTCGAGCATACTGTAGAGCTTAACTTCTACATGCCAGTGGATCAAAACCAGTTACCATATTACTGTGAGTTAACTACGTCCTCATTGGATAACAAATATTAAAATATTTTCCATTGTATATATTTATGTGCTAGTTATAGATTTTTGTGCAAGTTAAACATAATGCAGGCTCCAGATTTAAGACTTACAATAATCGTTTCTGAGTGGTCAATATATCTCAGAGTCGTAACAACGCCTACGCACAAGTATTTAAACCCAAAAGACCGCCCAAATTTTGAAACATGTTCTCGAGCCTACTACGTGATTCACATTACTTATAAATACTTGGCGACATTTTCTCTCGATATCTTTTATTCTCACTTACAAGCAATGTAAAGCTCTGGAGAATTTGCGGTTTTCTCATTGGGGAAAACGCTATAAAACGCCATCACACACACGCACACGTACGTACGAACATTCACTCCTACAACTACAAGGGCAGAAATTCTTAACGTAGCATTTTGAGTCACACCCACACACGCTTTTTGCACTATTTTCTAATTGTTTAATTCTCATACAAGTAATACTACATCTTAGTAAAATTCTTCAAACTCACACACCTTTTAATACACTTCACATTTTATCAACATGAACATTTTCCTCTGCCAATATTCCTATTTTGTACAATTGTTGTTATGCATATATAAATTCCATTTACTTGTGCAACCTCTCTTGTTGAATGTGTTTCTCTTTGTTATTTCATATTTTGTGGTAATTTGCGCAATGTAAATTAGGGCGATCTACATAATGGCAACTCCGACGCTCGTCAATTTAAAATTGGCCTCTACAGTTAATATTTTGCAATTGGTGTCCTGACCCTACAATATCATCAAATTCCCATCGCCGAAGAAGAGAAGCCGAAGACAGCTATCTACGCCTCATTCGGAATTTTCGAATCCAATGTTCTTTCGTTTGGCCTACGAAATTCTGCACAGGACTTTCAAAGATTCATTGACGACATACTGATAGCAAGCAGCTCATCCAAGGAAAATTAACAACACACTCAAGAGACATTCAGAAGCCGTCATTACTTTGGTTTGAAAATCAATGCTCAAAAATCATTTTCAGTGTGTCCTCAATCGAATTCTTAGGACATCTAATTGATGAAACAGGCATCACTCCTTTGCCTTCCAAAATAGAGTTCATCAAAAATTTCCCTGTTCTTACTTCAAGAAAAAAAAAACAACTAAGATGATTTGTTGATATCGTCAATTATTACAAACGCTTCACCCCAAAGTGTTCATACATATTGGTGGAATTAACAGACATCCTCAAGTTGAAGGACGAAGGCATAAATTTGAATGAAAAAGCTGTAGAACCTTTCAACACTGCTAAACAATCATCTCTATTTTTAAGGCAATTCACCTCAAGCAAGGCGGGAGTGCCACTAGCACGCAATGGGTTACAGAGGATTGAGAACAAGAGCAAAGGGACGCGTTTGAGGAAAGGACACAGAGGAGGATGGGGAACAAGCTCAGGGTCACAGATGTCGACTGACATTACACTTGAATATTTGAAGATTATAGTCATCGGGAGAGCAAGTAAAGGGAAGGGAGCCCCACAGACGGGAAGTGCGAGAGAAGAAGCTATTTGGAGGTCCTTTTCGACATCAGCAGCCAGGTTAGTTTTGTCAACGATACTAGATTTACTATTGAGGCAGGAGTAAATAGTGGTGTCGTCCGCGTAGATGCCAACTTGGTAGCTGATGACATCGGGAAGGTCATCGATGAAGAACAGAAACAGTGTAGGGCCCAAGATAGAGCCTTGGAGGACACCAGCGTTCATGATAAAGAAGCCGGGGGAGAATCCATTTAGGATGACCTTCATTTCACGGTTTGACAGGAATGATTGGATTAAGTCAAATAATCAACCTGTAATACCGTATCCCTGAAGCTTACGAAGAAGGCCAGCATGCCAAACCCTATCAAATGCTTTAGAGATATCTAGAACCACGGCTCGAGCTTCTCCATTATTATTGAGTGCTTGGTATACAAATTCAACCCGGTACCCTCAGTATGAAGAAATATTACCACAGTCTGCACATATCACAGAGGATTCACCACTGCACTAATACAGAGGCCAGAGAAAAGGAAAAGATCCGGGAACCCTTTCCTGAATAGGAAACAAAGAATGAGTCTCTATACCTGTTCAAGAGAATGGGGAGGAATGTTGACCGGGCGATAGGTAGACCTATCCACTCCTATTACACACACACACATACACAAACACACACACACACAAAGTGGATACATAAAGTTTTAACTTAGTTAAAGTGCTAACATACACTTTGGCGGAAAGGAAGGACTAAGCCACGACATGGCCGATGTACGAGCTTCCCGATGCTATTAAGGTTACTTCGAGGAATTCATATTCAAAGAACACCAAATAGGTATTGAAATGAATGAGGGGCTAAGATTCGCATCGGCATCAAAGAACATTATTCTAAACTCAGAGAATTAGTAACAGTAAACGAAAATAAAGAAATAAATTAAATATGTACATAAATAAAAGAAATATTAAAAGACAAATCACAAACTCTTCCCTTTCGATATATTATATATCGATCCAGAAAAGGGAATATTTATAGGAAATGATGCAATTTCCTGTCAAAGAAGGTTCGAGAAAAATCGGATCAACGCAATTCTTAATATATAAAAAACGCCTACGCACGTTTTCTTTAAAAAAAATAAAATAAAACACTCGACCACATTTTTTGACCAAACGGATATACAAAAAATACACGGTAACTTCGTAAGAAATTTGTGGAGCTAACACGCCTGTACGTGAGCCCATCAGAACAATATAAAAACGAGAATATTTTCAAACTACCTTAGAACATTTCACTTGCTTGGCAAGATGAATACAACTGTGTCTCACAGCAGCCCACTCCTTTGACCGCAGAACGAACAGTATGAAACTATGACTCTCAACTTGGCGATAATACTTTTAACGCCATGAGGCTACCGATACTTCACTACAACTCGCAGAGACTTCAAAAAAAAAAAAAAAAAACGCGAACGATTCAATTTTTGTTTTCAGATTTTTCCACAAGTTCTTGCGTTGTAAAAAGAAAAGGAAATAAAAACTTCTTTATTTTGTAGCGCTCATGTTAATCGTTTCATTGTATTAACATTAGTGCTCTACATATTTTCTTTGCAAAGCTATTTCAAAAGAATTATGTTGAATTTTAGCATAGTTTACCGTTAAAAGATATAAAATAAGAGCAAATAAAAGTTATACAAAATCATTTATTAAGAATGTTATGTAAAAAGTTATTGTCATATAATTAAATTCCGTAATAAATTTATTTTCATCTGATATTTTTTTATATCGTCAATGAGGTGTACGAAACGTTAACCATAATCCTGCTGCTAAATCACACATATTTAAGAGTCAAATTTTTCTAGTTGTCTAGTAAGAAAAAAGTATATTTATGACAAAATAAATCAGCATAACAATAGTTACTTTCTAAACAATAAAATAAATAAAATACGTTACTTTCATATTCATTTTGTTTCATGTCATATTTTTGTTCCAGAATGTATCGTTCCGATTTGATTTCTGTTTGATTAAAACAGTTTTAAAGTGGATAAGATTAAAATGGATATAATATTTCGTAGACCCTTGTTAACTGGATAGGAGTTGATAGATCTGAAGTTCCCCCAATTTATATATTAATTATAATAAAATCCTAGAAAGAAAAATATACCAAGATAAAGAGGATTCATTTTAGAGCCAAATTAATTATGCACTTAATCTTCACTATTTTTTTTTAATTTCTTGAGCCGACTACGGCAGCGAACTGCCGCAAACCCAAGCCGATTTTTTAAAAATTTGCTCCCAGTGAAAATATGCCTCCAGTTCTGCTTTCAGTTGCAAGAATGTTGTTGATTACCTCATTAAGAACAACCTCTTTAGCGACAAAAAGTACGGGTTTCGATCGGCCCAGTCCTAATGCGAATGTCCTAACTGAATCAGTGAGGCACTAGACAACAAACACATCTCAAGGTTGATCGCATTAGATATTTCAAAGGCTTTTGACAAGGTGTGGCATAAAGGATTACTGCACTAGTTTTCTAGCTATGGAGTTACTGGAAGGAAAGCATCTTCTCAATCATAAAATCCTTCCTATCGGGTAGGTCCCTGAAAGTAGTTGTTAACGATCAGTTCTAACCACTTTCGCCCCAGCCCCTCAACCTCTGACGTCTTACTCCCTGGATTGAGGTGCCTACTCGGTCTTAACCGAATTTAGGGGAGTGACCATAGGTCCCCTGAGCATCCGTAGATCATTCGACCGGTCCGCTGGTTTAATCCTGCTTACTGCCCATGTTGTGTTTGGTTTGATCCAGATAGCAGAAGTGATGTTCATCCATTCACGGTCGACTGGAGATGTAGACATGAGAGTCTATGCTAGAATTTCACGTACAAATATATAAATATATATATATATATTGTATATAAACGAACTTGTAGCAAATATAGATATAATATATATATATTGTTACGGGTATAATGAAAAGGAAAACGTGGGATCTTTTTTCTCGGTCTTCACTCAGAAATGGAAGCGACACAAGGGAATCACAAAGAACAGACACAAGACGATAAATTTCAAAATAAAACATTTATTTATAAATATATAGACCTATAAAGAAAGAAAAAAAAGAACATTCATTTAACAAAGGGGAAGGGGATCATTAAAGAACAGAAGGCGCGAGCGAATACATACATATATATAAAAAAGATCAAGCCAAGAGAATCAACTTATCTGTCAGTCGAGTCGATATTTTCACACAAAATTCTGATTCGCTGAAGCGAGAGTTCTTATGCTAAAACAATATTTTGGCCGGCCGGCGATTTTCCTGGATTCCTTTTCTTTCGCAAGTGTTCGGGGGTTCACAGCATTTCGTACAGGCGTTTCGTTGGGTTGATTCAGTTTCATAGCAGTCCTTTCATCCCTAGTCGACAGACTTTGCTGTCTTCTTCATCTAAGTGGGCAGTCTATTTGGAATCGGGACGATTTTGCCCAGCGATGTTCAACTGCCGCTGGTCAGAGGGAAACTGAAAATCCTTTTTTAGGTTTTCGCTGTCTCCAAAGACAGTCACGTGGGTTCTCTTTGTCCTTGACCGGGTTCTCTTTGTCCTTGACCGGGTACGCAGGAGGATGGGGCGCAAATCACGCAGTGTTTGTGTGATGGCCAAAATTTCAATGCACGCTTAGTATGTTCTGATCACGTGAATCCTGATGGTGCCTGGAATTCACCTATGGTCAAACGCCTGATAGCTGCGAAATTTTGGAACCAGGTCATTCTCGCATCGGGTTACTTCAAAGTTCACGAGCCCTTGGCTTGTGGGTGGAATAGGTAAAGAGGAAAAGAATTTGTGAAAAGAAGAGGAGGGTATGGCTGATCATGGAACATATTCGCTCGCAAGTTGAAAGCATTTGATTTTATCTATTTTTATTTATTTATTTTTCTTTTATATCTAACTAATTTCCGACTAGAAATTGAGATTTTACTTTAGAGTGCTTTTTAGCCTTACGCCTATATGGTTAATGAAATCGTAGCTACGTCACAATATATATATATATATATATATATATATATATATATATATATATATCTGCAGTAAGCCGAACAAACAACTATTCAATGGTTGAATTGTTAATATCTTTTATATAGCAGAAAAGAATAGTATAGAAAAGAAACGGGTTACAGAAAAGAAAATAATTGACGTAAAAACTCGTACACTGGATTCTAAACAGAGAGAGAGAGAAGGTTGTGATTAGCTTGTTGTGTAATCGTCTCAGAACGACATGCGTCTCTTGATTATTGTAGCTTGTTCGACGTTTCCGTTTCCAGTGGTAGTAATAATAGTAGCAGTAGTAGTAATCCTCGTGGTAGCAATAATAGTAGCAGTAGCAGTAATCTCCGTGGTAGCAATAATAGTAGCAGTAGTAGTCTTAGACGTTGAAAGAGTAATTCACTTCTTCGTACTTATATCAACAAAATATGTTAGCGGGCGTTTGGTTCCAATTATCTGACGTCATTCCCAATCTCCGACCTCTCTCTCCAGCTCGACTGCACTCGACGGCAGACCAGCCAACCACTTTCTGCTTCTTTCGTCTGGCCTCTTCCGTCGGCCTTTCTCTTCGGCTTTTCGCGTCGGGCCTCTTCCGTCCGGCTCTTTTGTCCCTCCTGTAGCACCGTGACCCGTAATGGTCGCCTGCGGGTGCCCACGGCACGCAGCGACAACGATGTGCCGACCGATTGCAGTCTCTCCCGTCTATTTCTTCCGTCTGGCTTGTAGCACCGCGACCCGTAACGGTCGCCTGCGGGTGCTCACGTATGTGACGACGATGTGCCGACCGATCGCGGTCTCTCCTGTCTCTCTCTTCCGTCTGGCTCTTCTTCAGCATAATTACGCGTTTATATAGATAAATCTGGCTATTCATAAATCGACCCTTGGTCAGCACTCGATTATCATGAGTGCCGCTTTCAACTCAAAACCATGTGAGTTTCAAAGTTCTCATAGCCTTAGTAAGCCCTATTTCAAATTTTAACCGCTAAAAACTATTTCGATCATTTTCCATTGCTTTTTTCTAATGACCCAATTCCAAATGGGCGAGATCAGGTTTCCTTCAGTAAACAAAATTGTTCTGATCTAATTTCGCTACCTTGATTCGCTCCAATTTCAATAAAAAAAATATGTGTGTGTTTCCCAAACTCTCTTTTCTGTCACATTTCCTCCCCTACTCATCTGTCATTTACTAGTAAATGACACACGCGCTTTCCTATCAACAAAATATGAGAAAACCCAGTCCAACATGCTTCTGACTAGGGTCTACTTAAACATACGTCTCTTCCAGCATGCAAAAGTAAAGTCCTCAGTTCTTCTTAGGGCTCATTATGCCCACTTACATTTTCATTGTCCTTACGATACATATGTACATGCAACTTCCGGTTAAAGTTCACTGTTGTGGTGATCTCGTGCAATAGAACCTTTTCACATAGTTCACTAGTTCGAATGTTCTTTCCATTTTTTTTTTTCAATTATTGGAGTTCGCAACACTCCTTACCAATTATTTCAGTCTCATTACGAGAAAAAAATTTTTTTTTTAAATTTCGATTTATTTCGTAAATCGGCCCCTCTGATTTTGTCTCGCCGTCACAGCAGGCTTTGTCGAATCTTTTGTTGGTTCAGGTCCTTTCACGACAATCGTGGACTCTTCTTCAATATCAGTTAGAGGTCCCAATGCACTCGGGCCGGACCTACCTTGGTAAAGTGCACTAACTGGAATCCCTCCTTCACTCATGCACTCCCGTGCCAGTTTATTCCGCCTGGTCGACAACACCGCACGCCTCTTCAACCACCACCAAACTAGCAAGGCCACGACTATCATTAGTATAATTCCCACAACAGACAGTCAGCAACCAAATTCTCTTTCCAGCCCGAATTCGGCGTACCTATCTTATCTAACTCCGACTTCAACCGTCCAAGATCAATCTTATCGATTAGCCTTAACAACGCCGGCATCTTTTCTAGCGACATCTTAGGAATCTCCCTTACAATCGGTTCCCACAATTTCGTCCATCCACTGGCATTCGTTCCTACCAGCTCTAACCTCATTCTCTTCAAACTTCTCTTAATCGTTCCGGAGTTATTATACTCGGAGACAGGTGTCCCAGCGACAGCATATCTAATTGTGCTCTCACATCCACCGTTAAAAAGTGACTTGTTTGTCGTAACTTACTCATTATAGCTAATAATTGAAAATACCTTTGCAAAAACCCCTCTGATTTCTGTAATTTGGTTGCTACAGACGTGGTTACATTTATCACTTCTTTTCTAAAAACCTGTAGGTGAGAAATCAACTCCCTCTATTCTTAGCCAATTCCAGCCTAGTAATATTGAGTAGAGATACGCTCTCTCTAACCGACTGAGCCATTGCTTGTTGTCTCTGTTCTACCGGCTCTAATTTCCTCTTAATTACTCTCACTTCGCCTTCTGAGACTGTACCAAACAACACGCTTAATGCCTTTCCCACCAAAGTAATACTGCCCTCTTTTGCCTGATCCGTAACAACTTTATTCCTTTCAAATAGTAACTCATATTCTTCCATTGTCTCTCAAGTATTAGAGATTCCAGAGCAAAGGGGTATAATATACGGTGGTATTTCGGAGTGTAAATAGTCTTCGGCGACTTGTGTCCTGGCTGTATCTAGTTTGTCCACTTCGATCTTCAACTGACCCAATAACGGCTGCAGGTCTATCACCTAAGTTATCAACCACTTTGATGTCGTTATAATCATTTCGCTAGTCTTCTTAAATACAGTATTCTCACTTTGTTCCCAGGTATTAGCTACCACAACTAGCATCGTCAGTACCACAAGCCTCCTCTTGTCCATGTCTGCAAAGAGATGGAGAGAATAATTCTGGCAGTTACATCTTAGAGCGATACCTCAAGCACCGACCCACACCACCACCAGCGCCGTGCATGCATGGGGGCCGTCCACACAGTTCACCAGCACTGATGATAAATGCACAGTTAGTCCCCTACCGTCACTCATTCACCACAGCCACTGTACTGGTTTCACTTAATCCTTGGCTGCACCGCTCCCTTCAATCACCGTTTTACTGGTAATTCCTCAACACTAGGTGCTTTTTCAGCCCGCAATTTGCTCTGCAATTGAGCTAACGGAATTTCATCCTCTTCTTCCCATTCACTCAGTTCTTCTTCTTCCCTAAGGTTAGGCTCAATCCCTGCTTCCTCAGAATGTCCCGCCGGGGTCCGACTTACCTCCCTCAGCCTTCGAAGGGTAGTTGCGCTAATTTCAATCTCCTCACTCCCTTCACTTTCACTCTCAGTTTCTAACCCTTCAGGTTCTACCAACGTAGTTTTCCTCAGCCTTTTCTGTTGAGTTTTTGTTTCGGTTCCTTTTCATTCTCCTATTTCAGCTACCTTTTATCATTCGCATGCACTATCTTTACCTGTCCGGTCAATTGGTCCCAGATCACAAAGGAAACCGGACCCGTCTGCTCCACGGTCCTATAGTATGGACTCCATCTCTGGTCCAATTTACCTTCTCTCATGTGTATTTTATAATACACTGGATCAGCTATCTGGAAGGAAACTTCTCTATTTTTATTTACCCTATCGTTTTGCCTTTTCTGGGCTCTTTGAACCCTCCTCACCTGCGTAAAATTTTATGCTGTTGTTCTAAAACTATTTGGTGATGATCCTCTCCTAAATACTTCCTCCTAGGTCGTAACAGATTGTCTAGAGGTAAGACTACACCCCTGCTATATATCAAGCAATAAGGGAACAATTTTGTCGTCTCGTTCATTGAGCTGCTAACGCTTGGGTCACGAATAAATCCCAATTTTCCCTATTATCCTCTGTTAGTTTAGCTAACACATCAGTGAGTGTCTTATGAAATCTCTCTACCTTAGCGTTACTTTGGGGGTGATATGGAGAGGTGGTTATGTGCTGTATGTTTAATTCTCCCAACGTCTCTCTCATAATCCGATTCACATTCTCCGATCCATTATCGGTAACCAGCTGTTCGAGGGCCCCATACCTAGGGAATATTTCGTTCAGTATTATATCTGACACCGTTCGTGCCTTCTTATCCGGTATGGCAAATGACTCAGGCCAATTCGTCAGCCAGTCCACAAAACTCACTATGTAAAGATTACCTCGATGTGTTTCTCCATAGGGCCCGGAAATATCCATGCTTACTTTCTGAAATGGATAATTCGGAACATCCGTTTCTAATACTGGGGCAACCATACTTCTTGGTCTAGAATTTCAGCTCTCAACTTCTCAGGTATCACCATTTTTAAACTGACTTCCTCATCTCTTCCAGAAAGTTAATGCAACACTCCATCATGCACCATATATTTCGAGGTACGCCTTGCCTCTACCCTGGACCTGATAGTTGCTATCTCGCTATCCTCTTGGCCTTGCCTAATAATAATCTCTCTCCAGTGGGGGTCGGAAACAACCTCCGTTTCACTCGTTTCCTTATCTTCCCAACCAAGTCTCTCCTTCAACGCCTGTGAATTGATTACATTAATTTGGAATGCTTTATCATCTACACCCGGCTCCAACCTGACAGATTCGGTCTCTAATTGCCTCGGAATCCTCAATAACAGGTCAGCACAGGTATTATTCTTCCCTGCCAAATATTCTATTCTGCAGTTATACCCACTTAACTTCAATGCCCACTGTTGTATCTTCTTATTCGTCCACTCCGCCTCTAACAAATATTTGAGGGGTTGGTGGTCTGTTTTAATGGTAAATACAGCCCCACTCAAATAATAATCTAATTTCTGCACAGTATACAGAATGGCGAACGGTCTTTTTCTATCACTATTACACCTTTGCTGAGTCTCGGAGAGCCGATGAAACAGAAAATAGATCGGCACTTCCTCGGGTACACCCGGTACTGGTCCATTCTTATTGGGACATGGTTGTGTAAGAACCGCCCCGGTACACTTATCGCTAGCTTCGGTGTACATCACCATGGGCTTACTCAGGTCTGGGTAGGCCAACAGGGGTACAGTTGTCAGCTGGTCCTTTAGAGCCTCGAATGCACGGTGACAATCCTCGGTCCACTTAAACCTAGCATGCTTCTTATTTAGAGCTATTAGAGGGCCTGCTAGCCGACTAAATGCTAGTATGAACCTCCGGTAATATCCGATGGCTCCAATAAATCCCTTAATCTCTCTTATGGTCATTGGTGCGGGCATGGCTCTTATAACCTCAACTTTGTCTAAATCCGTTTTTATTCCTTCTTTGTTTATGATAAACCCTAAATACTTTGTCTCTTCTTTCATAAACTTACAGTTCGATAATTTTAACTTCAATCTAATGTTCCCTTAACCTATTGAACACCTTCTGCAGATGTTCAAAATGCTCCTCCGGTGATTTTGAAAACACCATATCATCTAGATACGCCATGGCAAATGCCTCAGTGCCATTCAATACGATGGACATTAACTGACTGAATACACTCGGGGCGTTTGCCAGCCCAAACGGCATAACCCTAAAATTGAAGAGGCCCATGTAGAAGGTAAAAGCGGTCTTTTCCTGATCCTTTTTGCTAAGTGCTACCTGCCAATATCCCGACCTCAAATCCAAGGTGGAGAAACATTTAGACTTTCCTAAAAGAGCTAGAATATCATCAGTTATGGGGAGGGGCACTGCCAGCGGTTTCGTAATGGCATTTAATTGATGAAAATCCACACAAAACCTATACCCTCCATCTTTTTTTTCAACAATTACTATTGGAAAACTCCTGGGAGATTAGGATCTTTCGATCATCCCTGATTCCATCATTTCTTTCACTGCGTCCTCTACCAATTTCCTTTTGCGGATTGGGGTCCTATACGGTCTTAACTTAATAGGTGGGTGATTACCCGTGTCTATCTTCATTTCAACTGTCTCCGTCTGTCCCAGTTCCTTATCAGTAATTTAAAATTAAAAGTATATTTGCGCTTTATTTCCTAGAAAATGTGATCTTGTTTGAACAAGAACCTAATATTTATAAATTAGGTACCGCCAAAATTTCGCTAAAAAAGTCGATACATAATAAAAAAAAAATAAAAAAACAAAATTTTATCGTCAAAATCTTTGTATTATTAAAGAGAGATCAAAGCATTTTTTAAAATTTAAAAACTATTTTTTTGTTTCTTTTTTAGAACCTTGGAAATTTTGGCTGAAAATCTTGTTTCTTTTTTTAAGTCAACGAGAGTTTTTTTTCTTTTCGTGTTGAAAAAAAGTTCATTTGGAAATTCTTGGTAAAATGAAAAAATTGTCGGATTCTAATGAGACGTTCAGGAATTATTCTAAAATGAATGAGATTATTTTTGAAACGTTCCATTTTTAGAATATCTTCATAAAAAAATCTGTTTACATCTGTTACCCCAATTCAATTAATTTTTAAGAAATTTCGAGAAATTCTATTTCGTGTCACTTGATGTTTCTATTTGTTATAAGGATAAAATACATTTAATTAGAAAATCTTTTCTTTCTTTTCTTTATGTGCTTTTAGGACATAGGGAGGTGGAGAGCCATGAAATGCTTTCCACCTCCCTCTGTCCCTTAAGTTCTCTATTGAGAAGTTGGTTGAATATAAATTGGCCTGAGAAAATCTTTTAATTGCTTTTATGGATAAAATATATTAGGAAAACGATTTTAAGAAAATAACATTTTTGATGAATAATGGATTTTTACAAGGATAGTTTTCATTTTTAAATTTTAATTAGAATTATTTATAAACTTTTAAATTTTTAAAAATTCTGTATTAATTTGTAGCGACTAAGTGATATTGTTATTAAATAAAAACTATATTTACTAATCATAAATGGAAAATCTCACTTCAATTCAATTTTTTGTGTGTATAAACGTGTCGTTTTTTGTAGTAAATACGGTCGACCATACACAACATTATTAGAAAATAATAAATGTTCTCCTTGATATTTGAGTGTTTAAATTTTAGTTTAAATTTTTCGTTTGAATTGTTCATCATTTAGATTACAATTAATCTAAATATTTAATAGCCATCGTGTTTTTTTTCTTTCCTTCTTTACCCTACTTCTATCGAGTTGGCCAACTGGCCATTTACTTATGACTCTAGGGACAGGCTTCTACTACTTATTACCTACACCCCCCCTTAATATACTAGAATGTCAGTTAAACATCGCGTGGTCAAAAAGTTCTGTGGGCTGTAGATCGACTCTCCAAATAAGTTATCTGAATGTACATTCTTAGAAATAACTGGATGTCTAACCCAGGACTGTTTTGAAAGTTCTTTCAGAGGTAGGTCTCAGCCAGTTTTAATTACTTGTTGAATTTCTAATGGATATCTCGACTTCAACTAAGTTAAAACTTAGTATTTTTTTTAATAGGAGTAGATAGGCTTTCTAATTGCCAGGTTCATACTCTTTCTCTTGAACAGCAATAGAGGCTCATCTCTTGTTTCCTGTTTAGGAAGGGGTTCTCGGTTCCATCCCTTTTCTCAGGCCTTAATAATGATGCTGTCATGATTCTTTGTGATATGTATGAATGGTGGCTACGTCTCTTCATACTGAGGGTACCGGGTTGGCAGTTTTCTGGTTGCTGCTTCTGACTGGAAGTTAGGAGCCCGAACTCTTGTGTAGCGTCTAGAGAGGCTGCTCTGATCAATAGTCGCATAATATCGGGTTCTTGTAGTGCCATGTCACACCTGGAAGGGTGTCCCTGCAAGCGCCTCCGGTGGGCAATCTTGCACATTGACAAATCTACCATTCGTTCGTGCATTGAATAACGTTGCCATATCTGGTCTGGTGCTCCTGATATTCATCTCGAGGTTCTTGACAAAATCCAAAGAAGAAATTGCAATGTAATCGATCCTGACTTGACATCTCAACTTCAGTTACTTTCTCACGGACGTGATGTGACTTTCCTCTATCCTTTTTTACAAATATTTTCATGGCAACTACTCTGACGAGCTTTTTTCCTTGGTGCCCAGACTACTAGATTGGCATCTAGGTCACACCCTTTTACTGTTGAAATAGTTAAATATAACCGCCACATCCACTTCAACAGTTTCTTTTCTCGCACTTCCGGCCTGTGGAAACCCTTCCGTTTATTTGCTTCCTTGATAACTAGAATCTTCATAAATTTAAATTCAACGTCAATCGCCATCTTCTATCTTCTTGAATCCCATTCATCTTTTATCCTTTCCTCAATCCTCACCCCTTTTACAATCTTGTCTCTCACTTTCACTCTCTGCAACCCACTGCATACTATCGGCATTCCAGCCTTGCTTGGGATGAAATGATTAAAAATAAATAAATAAAAATAAGAGAGGTACATATAATAAATTGAAAATTTATTGGTAATTTGCTAACATTTTCTGAACAAGTATATTTGTAAGTAAGGCTAGAAAGCCAAAGTACCTAAAATTCAATAAAATATATTATTTTTAATTTTAAAAAATACCGGGTACATAAATATTATATAAAGAAGGCATTCACGTTGTATTTCTCGTGTATTTTTTAAAATTCTTTCCCACTTGGTTAAATTTCCAAAACAACAGGCTGTCAATAAATCGTTCAACACGTCATAAAACATTTATCTCCGTGTTAAAAAATGCTTTTCTGCGATATTTTACACTAAAAGTAAATAAAAGAATTTTCAATTCAGATTAATTAAACTTTAAATCAGCTACACTATTTACATTATTAAATCAGCTAATATTCCTCAAATAAAGTTTTAGAAAAGTATATTTTATTTTTGAAAATATTTTTAAAAAATGAGAATTATGTTGTGCTGACGTAAAATAACAGGCTTAAATTAATAAATATACATTTCTTACTCATCGTTTTCATGCACATGATAATCGTCAGGCAGAAATTTAAAATTGACTTTTGTCAAATTTTAATATTAATATTTATAACCTTCTATTAAGCTAGTGGAGCAATCTGTTTTCACTTTGTACCTGACTATTGCCACGTGCATGAAACTCACAGTTATATCAAACGGTGAAGAACAAATATATATTTATTAGTATATGTGTGTGTGTGTGTGTGTGTGTTGTGTGTGTGTGTGTGTGTGTGTGTGCGCGCGCGTGTGTGTGTGCGCATGTGTGTGGGGGTGTATTCATAGTATATAGAATCCGAACAAGATTTTTGATATATCAGATTAAGTGGGAAACTGTTTTATTGACGACGCGTTTCGCCTTCGTTTCGGTATCTTCGGGTCACGCATACACTCACACAAACACACATACACACACACACGCACATACATACGCACACACATACACATGCACTCACACACACGACAATGGGAAAGGATCAGTATAATAATAAGTAGACACAATATGTCTATATCATTCTATGAAATTCGTCAGTTGAGCACATTGGAAGAAAGGGTATTTGACGGCTGCTGGTGCTATAATGCTTAGCTCTTCGCAATGTATAGTGCACTATGGCAGATGATAATGCTTACATCATGTATGTAATGCATTAAAAATTCCCTTTCTCCGATAGCCTAAGAGTCTCCGCCTGATGTCAAATCGGTCGAGTTTTGATCCTGGCTTCAAACAGTCGCGTGTCTAGCCATATGGAAGAGCTGTGATACAGCGAAACAGTCTATCTGTAGATGAATATATATATATATATATATATATATATATATATATATATATATGAAATGGACAAAGTCCGACAAATATTTTGATGATTTTCTCACGTACATTCATATCTGCTCGATGCGTAACCAAATGTAAACAAATGACGTCACACATTATGAAATGGACAAAGTTCGACAATTATTTTAAGACAATTTTATGTTTATACATTCTTTTTTATAGATACAAATATAAACTATAGTCGGACTTTGTCCATTTCATAATGTGTGACGTCATTTGTTTACATTTGGATATACCTCCGTTTCTTCTCCTCTCTTTTTCTTCCTTTCATTTCCCTTTTTTAGAATCTATTTTAAAGCAAGATTTATGTTAATTTTCACTTTTGGTTTTGTGCCTGGAATAATTTTAAACCCATTTATTGTTGAAACCGTTTGGTATAATGAAGCGAAATCGAAATAATACCATGGTTTTCTGAAGTCTCGGCTTTCTTAGTTATCATTTGCTCTGGTATTACATTGAGCTCTTTGGATCTATATCCTCTTTGAAATTATCCATACAGATTACCAACTAATTTTATCTGATTATATATATATATATATATATATATATATATATATAATAAAAAGGCTTAAACACTAATATTCCATGGTCATAATTTATTCCATTGGAATCGTAAATAACTTGTAAATCAGAATAATAACAGAACTATAAACAGAAGATAAACCGCAAACGTTTTTGGTTGAGATGTGGATTTTTTATTTTAAAATATATATTATACTCTATTTTCCCTAATTCTGCTACACGGGTTTCTGGTTTCGAGGCCTTCTTCAAGCAAAGAGTAGATATTTCCACATATTATAAAAATGAATTTTTTGCGTTGTAGTGATTCAAATGTCTTTCGTAGACCGATGATAAGAGTTTATATATATATATATATATATTGCATATAGTTTTCTTGTTAATATTTCGTTCTTTCTCTTGGTACGACGTCATAGAACTGCATTATGAATTTACGATTTGCGTCTGATATTTCGCGACCGTTATCGTCGCATAGCAATCTTCTATGTCAGTATATCAGAGTAACAGAATCGACTACTGTATTAGGTCATTATATGTGTATGCTGTGTGTTTTTGTAATGATATATATATATATATATATATATATATATATATATATATATATATATATATATATATATCCTGGTATGTACACTAATACATGCACATAGAAACGCATGAATATATAAATATATGCGCACGCACGCACACACCCCGAGAAAGCGAGGTTCACGTAAACATCACTTACAAAGTTGAAAGACTGACGTCATTATCAAAAAGGAAAATCAGATAAATAAATGTTCCTCCACTCCTACAAAGCAATTCGCAACAAATGCAGAGTGTTAAACCCTCTGCACTGTCGATTAATGTCAGAAACACAAGTGTAGTCAAGCAAATTTAGACGAAATGTTTTTCCATGATTCATTGCATGATAATTGAAGTCGCTGCTTTCCACCAGCCCCAGTGGTCGATGTTCAAGCCTAGACAGTGATAATTTTCAAGACTTCTTTTTATGCACCGTGTCCCTTCAGGATGTAGGCGATTATGGCTCTTCACTTCCAACAATCCCTTGTAGCTCTCAATAAGTTTCGTCCCTCTGCCACCTTAACCAAACCACGTTCTGTCATCCACTTGCTTAAGCCCACCAGGTATGTCATGCGTTGCTTTCCCTTGTCTCTCTTTCCCTCTATTCGACCTGTGAGTATCAGATTCCCCAGGCCTTCCTTTCTCATTACGTGTCCCAGAAATTTCATCTGCCTCTTTCTGATGTTGTATAAGCTCCCTCCTTGTTTGCATCCTCTTCAACACCTCATCGTTGCTCATACGCTCGTTCCATGATATCCTTAACATCCTTCTGTAAAACTATATCTCCGTTGCTTCGAGTCTCTTCTTCAACTTTGAGGAGACCGTCCAACATTCGCTACCGTAAAGGAGAACAGGTCACGTAGCAGCTCAGTACTCTTTTCTTTGTTACCAAAAAAAAATCCCCCTATCTCGCAATACTCGGCGCAGCTTTTGGAATACGCCCTTGACCATCCGAATACGTCTTCGGATCTCAGTGTCGCACTTACCGTCCTCCGTGAAAACACTTCCTAGATAAACTCCCGCACCTGCTTGGTTTTAGTGTCCCCGACCTGTAAGTTGCATTTCGGCTTTTTACTCCTGACCATACATTCTGTCTTCTTATAGTTTATGCTTAGATCCTTCTTCTTGCTCTCCTTCGCTACCTTCTGTAGGAGGTTTTATAATTTCTTTTCCGTGTCTGCTATCAGTACTGTGTCATCTGCGTATCTTATGTTGTTAAGATTGTGGCCGCCAATGCTGAATCCTGGTAGGATTTCCAATTCTCTCAGAATTGCCTCACTGTATAGGTTGAATAAGTCCTGTGAAAAGACATATCCTTGCCTTACGCCCCTTTCTATTTTTCCTTTCCCGTTCTCCACACTGCATTTTGTATTTTATGGAACTGAGAAAAACGACTCCAGCCCACCGTTACAACAGTGTAACGATTTCGATATTCAAGAGTTCTTCATTACTCTCTAGTGAGTACGAAATAATAATTACTCCTTTTACCCACCCATTTCAAATTCTTCAAAGGACTGAGGAAAAAGACGGAAAGAAATTTGCGAACCTATGTGAAATTTTCTTTGAATTAATGAAAACCTTGCCTTCACAGAAATTGACCAGTGAGCTCAAAGGAAGGAGGGAATAAATTCGCGAGCCTATGTGAACTTGTATTTGGACCAGTGAAAACATTGTCTTTACATGAATTAGCCGTTGAACCAAGAAGAAGAAAGAAAAGAAAATGGCGAGCCTATACGAAATGTCTTTTGATATAAAATGAACAGAAAAATTAAATTAATCAAATAAGAATGTCTGAAGTCACGTTTCAATTCCTCGCGACCAGCGTTGAAGTTCTTACCAGTGTAAAAATATTCGCTTATTATATTACCAGCTTTTAACCAAGCACGCGACACTTCAAAGAATTTTCTCTATAATCCAAGAAAGCTAAGTATTTCTATCTCCCATAGTCTACTTTACAAAGTATGCAACCGTATATCCCTTGTTTGAGTAACGAATTCTCTTACTTTTGTTTAAAAACATTTTTTTATATTATTTGGTGTCAGATCATTTAACCTGTTGTATGAACATTTCCTCATCATGGCAATTCGTTAAAACTACGGCTTTCTGATTTATTTTCCTGAAACGAGTTACTGACACAATTTCAAGCGTGTAAATTCGTGAATAAATTCCTTATCTTGTTTTGTTAAAATTACCCGTGTGTTTCTTCGTTATTACCATCTTTCATTAATCTTCTTGGCATGGGTAAATCAACTGTTCATTTAAACACCTAAGCCAGTATAACACCAGTTTTGTTAAAATAAGTTAACTATTTATAAAAGTGCCTAATCACAAATACATAAATTATTGACAACTTTCTCCACAAAAGAATATAAATTGCAATTTTCAAGGAGAATCAAGTCTCAGGATGGAATATAACAAAAATATATATTTTAGGTGGACACCAGATTTCACTTGAAAATTGCTTAAAAGATTCAATTTAATTGTTTGCTTGAAGTAATTTCAACTTGAATTACTGATTAACGAAAGTCAAAAGTTTTGGATCGCATTTGAGTTGAGCTTTTTCAGCTGCAAACAACTTTGTTTATTTTGGTGGTAAAATATTTTGTTGGGCGTGGAGCTTAAGTTGTCCAGCATTTTTACAGAATGTGCTTATCAACAATGTGTATTTGTCAGATGGCTTGTATCGTAGACTAAGAAAGAGATTTGTGCTTAAAAATACAGATTTTAATGAACTGAAAAAAGTTAATAGAAATTTTGCAGTTGCAAAATAAACTTAACGTGTGTAATTTTAAAATAAAATTGTTTTGGGGAAAAGGTTAAAAAAAAAAAGGAAGCATAGAACAATTACATATACGGGGGACAGCGTGGGTGCAGAATTGAAACTATTTACGTTCAAACGACTCTGTAACTATTTTTGTTCAATTTCATTGGCAATCTGTTTCTAAAAGATCAACTCTTATACAATAGTCATATAGCACTAAATAGATATTTCAAGAAGTTACTTTAATTATATTCTGATACTGAATATTGTATAAAAATTTATATAATAAATAAAGAAGTATAAAATTATATAAAATAATTAAAGGGTGAATAAAAAAATAAGAAGAAAGTTGCTAACACGTTTTTTAATAGAAAACTGTCGATGTTACTAAAAATGGCTTAAATAAAATTCGATGTGTAAAACTTTGTATATATGAGGCTCAAATTGATGTTTAAAAAACCCATCAAAATGACGGTTTATGAAAGATGGATGTATAAAATTTGCTTTAAAACTTGTAAAAATGAGGCTTCTTAAGTCTTATGACCTGAAAACGCGCCAAAATAAAGTTTCCAAACAGACGTAGTTTAAAGAAATATATTTTGTGATTTTAACCAATGGGTAAAGTAATTTGCGAACCCCTGTAGTATTATACTTTTGATTGAATTCGGAGCCGATTTATGACTATTTAAGAAGTCTGACTTTTCAGACAAACAGAGGGGATTTAGCTTTCACGGGCGGACGTCGTTAGTAGTTGCTGGGAATTGAACTTAGAAGAAATTACAAAACATAAGTGTTTCGGCATCCAGAATGAAGACGTCAATTGGTTCTGGGATCTGAACAAAGGAAAAAATGATGGACGCCGTGACTCCACTATGAAAAGAAAGAAGTTGAAAAAAAAGAAAAAGAAATAAAAGCAGAAAAGAAGAATTCTACAAATCTAGAGAAATATACGATTATCTTTCTATAGTTGTTTGTGAAAGTTTGTCACAAAATTATAGGTATTGACCCTGATTTTGCACTTTTTATGAAAATACAAGATTTATTTCATCTCAGTTTGTAAAACTGAACTATTGTCTGAACAAAACAGAAACCCAGCGACGCCTGTAAATTGTCAACCTTCTGAACTCCTTGCGAAAGTCGAATGAATCGAAGTAAGTGAACATTTTTTTGATAATAATTATAATTGTTTTTGAGCCCAAGACAATTGTAATTAATATGGTGAGTAGCCGTTCGTATCCCATTATACCTGTTTATTAGAGCAGCTAGCAACTTTCTGATTAGAATTACAACTTGTTATCTTGCCTAATATTTTGGCAAACAAAAGAAAATTTTGCGTAAGCTTATTTTGTAAGTTTTATTTTTATGTCATTTAATAAATGTAAATTTCTTTCAAATTTCACCTCAGAGTAAAAGTCTTGTTTTTATTTTATTTTTTTTGCACCATTCAAAATACTCGGTATGAGAGATTGGACGTTCTCTCTTTTCCTCCTCTCAAAAAAATTATTTTAATTATGTTATGACATTTCGATTCTCATCTAAGGGTCATCTATTGCCAATTAAATATTTAGAGAAAATATTGAGTTTTTTTATTGCAAATTGAAGATTTTGTTCTCTTTTTTTAATGTGAATGTTGTGGCTCGATGGTGTTCGTCATGAACCTCTTTTTACCTAGAAGAGAAGTGTTCAGCTCCCTAAGAGAGTCCACATTTACAGTGAACATTTCTGTGACTTTAGCAAACCTGTGCATGAAACACAAGTATTCAGTCCTTTTTTTTTTATTCACACGCACACACGTGCGCACACACGCACACACAGACATGCACACACGATTAGTCTAAGTATAATATTTTAAAGCAGAAAAGACGCATTCTCGCCCATTTAACATTATATTTTACTTGCAAGTACTCGTAGTCTCCAGTATTTGCGTAAATATTAGCCTAACCACTTGGAGATATATTTGAGTCATCTTGTGGAGAGAGGGAGATGTTTTATATGACATCAAATACGGTAAGTAATACATAGCAACGGCATCTAATGGAGATCTCAGGTCTAGTTGAAGCTTATTTGATTCTTGAGAGGAATTTAATGATCCTTCCCAAAAGTCAATTCCCCTCGTACATCTGCCGATTCCTAACTGCTTTGGGCAAAGCGCGTGACAACATTTCTCCATTTTGAATCATACAGTGTAATAAGGATTCACTCCTTTCCACATATAATACACATTTAAGAAGGATTTAGTCATGTGTAACAATTAGGAATATTTATAGGAGTACTTACTCTGCAAAACTGTGGCTTTTCATTAAAAAGAACAAAGATGGCTAGTGATGGTGTCGCAGTGTGCCCAAACACCACTCCCATCCGTTTCTTAAACAACCCCGGCTATGCCTGCTGATAGAGAAAGGTCACGGTCGTTGTGTGCTAAAAATAGCAACGACATCCTTTCAAACCTTCAGAAACACACAAAACTCAATTTTCGCCACTAAACAAAAATAAAAGACCTTTAATTCCGAAACGAAGTTAATGTAAATACAGTCAACAAACTCCGAACACACCTTTGACTGTAATTAATACGGCCCGGAATTAATTACTATTCATTTACTTGTTTAGCGTCACCGCTTTCTCTTGTATGAACCGTCATACCTATATCCCGGAGACTTCGCGGCGGTTTTTAACCGGCCTACCTTGTGTCACATCTTGACCTCGTGGGAGTCAAGTAAATACCACCGGCCTGGGGGAGCAGGAAGCCTCCCTATTCGCGACTTTGACGCTCCCAGTCAAGTCGACCAAGCCCAGCAGCTGTCGGGACCCAGCAGCAGTTGTTCAAACAGTCCTTTTCAGGGCTAACTTCCGAATGTCATTCGATCACCACTCTTCGAGGCTCAACACAGCTCACTCCTGCACCTTCCAGCGCTCCTGCAGCTTCCAGCTCACTCCTGCAGCTTCCAGCTCACTCCTGCACCTCCCAGCGTTCCTGCAGCTTCCAGCAGTCTCCAGCTCACCCCTGCGGCGCTCTACTGACGTCCCGCGACTATTCCAGCACCCGCTGACGACCTTATCCAGTGCCCACTGACGTCTAGCGCCCGTTATCGTCCGGACACCGTTCAAACGACCTCTGTCTGCTTACCATCAACCGTTTGCGAATAAAGACACGATTTCCATCGTCTACAACGGACCATCTGTGTTTGTCATCCTTCTTTGCTATTGCCATCTCCTTGCCCTTGTGTGTCCCCTTTTTAGTTGTACGGTCGATTGGCACTCACACCTCTCGGCCCGCTGCAACAATGGGACCGTACCTTGAAAAGGCTAACTTCATGTCGTTCCTAAAAATTTTAACAGAATTCACAGTGTATTATTTCTGTTAAATTCACACATTTTTATTGATTTATTATTCACTCATTTTTCATTTCTTCTTTTTTTTTTTCTTCTTCTGTTCCCTTTAATAAGGCACACTCTGTTAATCTGTTTTCCGGAGTTTTTCTCACAATTTGAAAAATATATTTATTTTGCTTCTATTGTTAAGCAGCAGACGATGAATTCACTTTGTCAAACAATACATTCAAACGACCTGGATAAAAGAAACACTTTGATTTCATTTCTTTTGTTTGGAAGCAAAACTATAATTTCTAAGCTGACTTTAAAAAATAAAAGAAATTTAGCCGGCCAAGTTGTTTGAAAATCATAATTTTTTGTCATTTTTGTGAGAATATTTTCTTGCTTTTTTAAGGAGTAAAAATAAACAATATTTTATTTTATAAACTTACTTTATTTATTAAGAAGAAAATATTTAAGGAGTGAACGAAAAAAAGGTAGAGAAGATGAAAGTAAATCATGCAATCTGGTTAAAAGGAATTTTATTACAATTATTTTTTTTTTCAGATAAAATTCTTCTTATTTCTTTATGAATAGAAAAAAAATGGAGTAATATGTATTTATTTGACTAAAGCAAACCATTAAACGCGATCTGAAGCAACGCTCCCACCCACGAATTTTTCTGTAGGTTTTAATTTTTCATATTTATTTATTACTACAAAAAATCATTTATTTTTTTTCAATTTGAAGTAAAACCATTTCTTAGTGGACTAATAAAAACTCCCAAAACGCGAAATTCAAGTGCCCTACCATGTGTAACATGATGATAAGACAAAAATGTTCATTTTTGAGGCCTTCAAACAAAGAGTTGTTGAAGAATTTCATCTACTCTTTTGACTTAAAGAATGAACTGTTTCAACTTTCAAGTTTGGAGTTCTTAGCAAAGATAGATTTGAAACTGTGAAAAATACGCAAGTGAATAAATCGGTTTCAATAAAAAAAGAAAACCTAAGAAAACAATCCATTGACTGAAAAATAGAACTAGATTCTATATCTATTTGTCTTTGTTGGCTTCAGTCTGTAAAAGGTTCAGATTATTGTCAACCGCAGTATTTATATATTTTCTGACTGGTTTGTAAACAAGATTTATTTAGTTTGATCATTTAGAATAAATGACTGATGAAATTCCAATTCTTATAAGCAGCACAGAGTATCTATCCTCAAATTTATGAGATTGTTGAAAACTCTATTTCGAAAGGAAGTAAAATAAAAATTTTCAATTTTTTCAAGTGCTTCAATTCTCGCGTCAAATTGGGGAAATTGAGCGTTTTTCAGTGAAAAGCACATTTATATATTATTAATTTAGTTAAGTCATCACAGAATTTAAATTAATTAATTAATTAATTATATTTTTTTTTCTCAAACAGGACCCCCAGTCACAGAAAATCTACTTTGAATCGTAAAATAAAAATGCAATGAAACTAAGATATTAGAAATGGCTTTAATAATTGCTTTTATGAATAAATAAATTATGGACACTATTGTCTCAAGAAAAAAAATCGATGAATTGATGCATCTTTGCAGTACAAGAATTGTTTTCATTTCTTTAAAATTTGATTAGAATAAATTATAAACTTTTAAAATTCTGTATAAATTTGTAGCAGTGAAGTGATATTGCTATTAAATAAAAACTGTAAATTGAAAAGCTTACTACAAGTTTAAATTATTTTTGCGTGTGTATAAATTTTATACACACGCAAAAATAATTTAAAAATCGGCCTGTTTATAGTATAAACAGGCCGATTTTTATAATTACTGATGTCCATAAATGACATTATCAGAAAATAAGAGCGGTAACTAAATAGTAATTAATTTTCTAACATTTTCTCAACAAGCGTTTTCGTAAGTAAAACTATAAAACCAAAGTTCCTAAAATTTATTTTAATAAAATATTAAAATGCTTAAAATATTTAATATTTTTAAGTTTACTGAGTAGTTATATGGCCCAGCGTTGCCCGTGCTTGATTCAAAAATCGTACGACATACAGCAATCGCTATCACTTGACTTAAAATATTTTTGCCCTTCCTTGCCTTTAAAGGAGTGCCCTTTTTGCCGTGCTGATGTTGCTACATGCCTTTTCTTGCCTATCTCACACTGCGAATTTTTTTTTCTAAGCTCTATACTAAACATTAAATCTGTTACGAAAAAAGAACTAAACAAAATGAACAAAAAACGATCAACTTTAAAAAAGGACTCGAATGAAAAAAGAATGTTAACAAGAAATATTTTTTCACACCCAACCCAGTTCTGCGGAATCAGAATCAACGTTGAGTTTAAGCAAGCGAATGAGCCAATTGGAGTAAAGTGCCATGCAGATTTAAATTTTTCCCACTTGTGACGAATGCAGCTATCGATTTTTTTGCATTCTAGCATGCTAGTTAACATTCGTGTCAGTCAGCTGTTGGCTCTCACGCTGGCCAATAGAATCGTCCAGCCTATTCGTGGCAGACAGCTATTGGCTCTCACTCTGGCCAGTAGAAAATGGCCGCAAACTACTTGAAAACTGCTGTAGAAGCATGAAAAAATCGATTATTTCCACTATCGATGGAAGTTGGGAAATGTAAAATCGGTCGTGGCCTTCCCATTAACTTGGAGCAGGTGCATGTAAATTTTGGTGCAAATCCGTCGAAAATTGCGGCCGTGCATTCGTTACACACACACACACACACACACACACACATACACATACACATCCTGCCTTTTATATATATATATATATATATATATATAGAGAGAGAGAGAGAGAGAGAGACAGAGTTTAGTTTACCTGGTATTCGTCATTTTTAATTTTAATTTTATTTCCATTATCTCACCACCTTACTTAAATTTCCAAAACATTTGGCCGTCGATATTGTCAACACCGCATAAAACACCGACATTTGTGATAAAAATGCTTTTCTGGGATATTTTTAAAAAAGTAATATTTGTTTCAAATCAGATTAATTAAACTTTAAAACAGCTAATGTGTCTCAAATTTTAAAAAAAAAAATTTTTTAAAGATTTTCTAATTTTTAATAATAATAAAAAAAACGATTCCAATCAATTTAAATTCGGTTTCTAATACAACAAAGAACAAAGTATTTTATTGTAAATATTAAATTTAATCTTGGAATTAAAACTAAAATAAAATCTTTATGAAAAATCTTTAAAATGTATTTGAAATCTTAGGAATAGCTTTTTTGTGCACATTCATATATATATATATATATATATATATATATATATATATATATATATATATATATATATATATATATAAACCATATTTTAAATCAGTTAATTTAAAATATTAATGCTCTGTAAATTTACATTGAGCACTATTTTGTAAAAATAAAAAATATCTATAAGAACACCATTATTACATATCTTAATCTGTTCTTTCTTTTTTTTTATATATATATATATATATATATATATATATATATATATATATATATATATATATATATATATGCGTGTCACTCCTTCCATGTTTATTGATCAGCAGTAGAGGATTATCCCTCTTTTCTTGTTTAGGATATGATTCACCGGTTCTTTCTTTCAAAGCCATAATGATTGAACTGTCTTAACTTTTTGCTGATCTGACTAATCAGTGGCTGCGAAATTCCGTTATGAGTGTACAGGGTTGGCAGTTCGCTGGCTGCTGCATCTGACCGGTAGTAAGGAGACCGAATTTTTGGTAGCCCGTAGAAATTGCTTATTTTTTGGTGCAAAGTTTATTAGGAAATCCTTTTCTTTTTTTTGTTAATATTTTATGTGTCGTGAAGAGTTTTGTAATTATTTATATATTTTTATTTATGTTGATGTCGATTAATTTGTAGTTGTTCTTATCCTCTAGTATTTCTAGAATTTTTGTTTTATTTATTTTTGTTTTTTTTATATTTTGTCCATGATCACTATAGCGCTGCCGTTTTAGGTACGTCCATGAGAACTAGGAAAATAACAAATTTTCAGCACGTTTTTTTTTGTATGACAGACATTAATTTGGAAAATCTTTTAAAAATAAAAATAATTATCGGATGTTAATGAAACTTTCAGATGATGGAAATTATTATAAATATTTTTTTATTATTAAAGTCATGGCCGAAATATTTTTTTTATATTTATTACCCCCCATAGCTAATTTATGAAAACTCTAGAAATTCAGTCGCATTCACTTTAGTGATTATATTAGTTAAAATCACAAGGCTTTGAGGAATGCAAATCATGTTTTTTTTTAATTGGACTCCCCCCTACCTGAAAATCAGCTCTGAATTGTAACATACAAAACATAATAAAAATAAAACAAAAATATTTTTAATTTCAAATGCTTTTATTTGCTTTTAGTTGTTTTTATGAATATGGACACTATTTTGTAAAAGCAAAAAATTTTTCGATGAAATATGAATTATTAATACAATTATTTGTTATTTCTTTAATTATAATACATTTTTACATTTAAGTTGTTAAAATATAAAATTAGTTAAAAGCCGCATTCAGTTTCGTAAATGTCCTTATGAGATAGATCTTTTTTAGCGCGTTGTAAATTGTATCGTTTTGACGAATAAGAAGATCCGTAGTAATTAAGAAATGTAATTTTGTGTTTATAATCGGACTGTCATTATAAAGTACGGAAGACCAACCAGAATACAATTAAGTTGCGTTATTTGAGTTAAGCATTATTCTCCGCTGTTAAGGCCTTTACTTTTGCGAAACACATGTGGAGAAGTTAATTTGATTTTTCAATTTCAACTGAGAAGGGTACCTACAAGTATCAGTATCATTTTATGAAATTTATATGATCTTATTTTTATATTAATCTCAGTTATGACATTTTTCCATAAATGAAATATCAAAATTAATAATAAAATTAAATTGAAACACAAATAACACAGTAATAAATGTATATAAAATTATAGTATTTATGTACACTTCTGATAAAATTTCATAAGAAAGGTAAATTAATTAGATGCCTTTCTTATGAAATTTAATCTCCCTCTCAACAGTCTTATTTTAATTTCTTTATAATATATTTTCCATAAAGCATCGTAAACGTAAAGATGAAATCTAAGTACAAAAAAAAAAAAAAAATAGAGCGCTGAAAGTTTTCCTTAAAAATAACGAGGTAAATAATTTGTTCACTTAAATCTAAATAATTTCACTTCTCTCCTTCCGTAGAATAAATTATTCTCACGTAAGCTGTCAATACGTCATTCATCACCTGTCAAGTGACGCGAAATTATATGACCTGCTTTGTTTTATTTTCAAACTACACCTTTTCAGCGCAGAAAATAAATAATGCTTGTTTCAAAATATTTTAAATAAACATTATAATTTCTGATTTTCTTAAAATAAGTTTTGAAAAAATTATAATTGATTTTTAAAAGAATTTCAAACTGAGATTTTCATTTTTTTTTATAAAATAGAAAAAATGTTTGACATGATTGATTATCTGTCAATTTTGTTGACTCAAAAAAAAACAAGATTTTTAACGAAAATTTCGGACGTGCTAGGAACGATTAAAAAATGTAAAAAAAATACCTCAAAAATACTTTAATCTTTCCTCTTAATGACATAAACATTTAGACGATAAAATTTTGTTTTCGTTAAGTTTGATGTCTTTTTCATCATGCTCTTTTCTAGCGATCTCATGTTATCTGCTTCCTTTATAATTATATTGTTATTTTTATGGATGCTCTGTAAGATTTTAAGTCTTTGTATGTAAGGTTGTTGAATGGCTTGGAATTTTTTGTAGGTTGAGATTCCAGACTTTTTCAAAAAATATGTTTAGCTCATTTATATTATTACTTTTGTTTGGGAAGAAATTATATTTATTCTTTACTAATGATTCATATGTAATTTTTTCGTTATTATTAAATGTTTCTTTTAGTCTGAGTTTGCGTTCAAATTTTCTAAGGTCATTTTTAGATCTGTTATATTGCTTTTCGGAGCAGGGCAGAATTTTAGGCGTAATTTTAATAAGCTGATTTCATCCTTTGCAAGTGTATACGTAGATAGGTTTATTATTTTGGGTTTTGTGTCATCTAAACTGGTTTGTTCTTGTTCGATTGGGCCCTCTAAAAAATTATATATATATATATATATATATATATATATATATATATATATATATATAGTGCATTTATAGGCATATACATATAAGAATGTCTGTACCTACTTATAAACGTGTGTATACTTGTATATACATTTGAGAGAAAATGCTAATTTAAGCCTACAAATCATAGAAGCAACTGAATTATTGCAGAATAAACTTTTCCCTGATGATAGAAATCTTATATTGAATATGAATCTCTTTTGTGCCATTTGTATGTGAGATTGAATAAAAGCTTTGCAGGACAATTTCCAGATGTTACCATTTGTAAAAGGTCGGCAGCAATGAATTGTCTTGTGTGAATCGTGATGCCGTGCAAACCTGCTGCTGAATTCAACTGTGCTTTTCTTTCGCTGTTTAATGTGTAATAAGTTCACTTTTGTGTGTCCAGTTGCAAGAATGACATTTGACCTTCAGACATTTTCACTGACTTACTGCATTGCTCCAAACCTCTATGCATAGGACACTTTCTATTTGTTTGTTTTAAAATATGTCAGTATAAAATCAATTTTTGTAAAACTCTCTACCATGGATATATACCTAGTGATTTTCTTTAGTTCAAGAAAAATTGAAAATTTATGACGAGTTTCATGCAAAATTATTTCAAAATGACAACGTTTGTAACACTTGGATATAAAAAGTAATTTTTCTTAGACATATTTTCTCAAATGAAAGCTGTTTTCATGAAAAACGCACAAAGACATCTGACTAATACTATTAGCCCAGCCAATATAGACGGATCGTCGATAAGGAAAAAAGTGGTCTTACGAGAAATGCTTTTAATATTGCATGGCTCTATTTTTGTATAAAATATTCATGAAAATGTTAGTACAAATATACACATGTGTGTGTTGTCTGCAATGTATACTTAGCAAGAATTCATTCAAGCATGATTCATAGAAATCGACCCATATTTTCTGTCTGCTTAAGTTATTTTATTACATTTTTCCAATGTGCATATAAGCAGTCATGCATCAAAATAAAAATTTATAAACTGTTCCAAATTCGTAATTCTTTTACTTCTTGTACCTTTGACTGTTGCTAGTCGTTATCAAAGACGTTAATATCAGGTACAAGAAAAAAATTTAATTACATCCCGATATTTTGCTACAAACACTATAATTTGAATTTAAATGTACGTGTATTAAATGCAAGTAATAGCATATTTATAATGGTTTTAACCATGTCTAAGGTATATATATATATATATATATATATATATATATATATAAAAACAAGTTTGAAATGAAAATCTGTACTTAGCCGGCCACGCGTTTCGTTCAAGGTAATGATAAAGTCCTTCAGAGGACAAAAACATATATATATATATATATATATATATATATATATATATATATATATATATATATATACAATTTTCAAAATCTTATCATAATGTTGTTCCTCCAGCCTTCACCAGGAATTTCAGATTGAACCCTTTATTTAATCTATGGGAGTAGTTCCCTTCCACTGTCCCATTTAGTACTGCTTGGTTCTTGCTTACTTTGTTTCCACTCAGTCCAAGTATACGCTGCCTGCCCTAGGGCACAGTTACAATGTCAACAAATTCATGAACCAATCCACTCGGCTATTGTGAACAATTCTACTAAGGAAGTCCATATGCACTGATTCTTTCAAGCATCTAACTCTCTATTGTTCTTCTTTGTCTAGTGTTTTTACTTCTTCATTCCACAGGGGCTGGTGACTACCCTTTTCCCTCCATATATGATCAGCCATGCTTGATTTTATTGATTCACTCCTCAGTGCGGCTTTTCGATGTTCCTACAACCTTACTTTTAGGGAGCAGATTGTTTCACCTTTATATTCTTTGCTACAGCTGCAAGAATGTGAGTACACACAGTTCTTGGTCATGTTCTCTACCGTATTAGGCTTTACTTAACAAAGATTTAGACATTTGTTGGATCTATCAGACTTACTATTAAAACAGGAGTAAATAGTTGTGCCATCAGCATAAATACCTAATTGGGAACAGGATAACAATGTGAAGGCTATTGATAAAGATAAGAAACAACGTAGTTTTAAAGGTAAAACACTGAGGGACTCCTGCATTAATGTGGAAAGATCTAGAAACGTGGCCATTCAAAATGATTTATTAAGAACAATTGGATTATGTTAAATATCTTGCCAGCGACAACATAGCCTTGGAGCGTGTGCAGAAGGACAGTATGCCACATGCTGTCAAACACCTTCAAGATATATAAAGCCACAGTCTAAGCCTTGTTGTTCTTATTTAAAGCATGATAGACAAATTCAGCAATAACCGTTAACACATCGGCAGTTGACCTAGGGAAACAAAGCCATATAGTTTATCAGAAAGAAGCTTGTGTGAAGTGAGATGCTAAACCAATCCAGAGTTGATTGAGCTTAGTACTTTCCCAAAAATGATATAATTTTTTTTTATCTAGCCAAATTCATTTACAGTCTTTTTCTTTTAATTTCTATCACTTTTACAGGTAGGTATTCCACACTGTGATATTAGAAGATCTACCAGGAATGGTGAAATGTTGTAAGAAATGTTGTAAGAACCAGGACGCAAATTTACTGTAGATGACTTTGCGAATAAGATACCCTCTAGACATTTACGTCGTAATTTATTTTCTCCTTTGATCACTGTAGCAATTTTATGTCAAAGTTGTGCTCAGTATCGTTACAGTAGGTAATGCATTTGAAGTATTATTTTATAAAATATCCATTTTGTGTTCATATAATCTTTTATTTAGATTGAGGTTCTCCTATGTATTTTTGTGACAATTATGGAGTATGGAGTAAACACAGGCCTGGTTTGTGTATAAACGCAAAAAGAGCATTTTATTCGCTCATTCTGTTCGTTGGAGGGTTGTGAGTTTTTTCTTTAATACTCACTTGGAATATTTAAATCTTTTATTTGTGAATTATTTTACTTGTTTTTAGTTGTGTTCCTGCGTTTCCCCTCTGCATTCAGTATTTTTGCTTTTTCGTGAACATCGTCTCTTGTCTCATCTCATTTATACCAAGGGTTTCATTCTGAAGAAGTGTTGTTGGTTGTAAGGATCCTAAAAAAAAATAAGGAAAATGGCTATGTGCCTTGTCAAGTCAGTCAGTATGTATACATACATACATACATACATACATACATACATACATACATATGGGGGATGTCGGGAATATAAATCTGATCATAGTTAATTAATACTCATTAATTAACAGTAACTATGATATAACAGTTACTAATATAAAATTATAGCATCCCAAAAACATAATATTTTACAAATATAATAAAAAATTAAACAGATAAATCTTGGCAGAATTCAATAAATCAATTGAATGTGTGTATGTATGTGCATATGTGTGTATGCGCCCACGTATGTGTATGCGTGCGTGTGTTTGTAAGTAAACAAAACAGTGATAAGACTTAATGTGATGAGATTGGTATTAATATAGCAAAATATCAGAATCAATTAGTGAGAGTCAGAAACTCATTTCATTAATTCGCTAATATTTAATGAATGTCTCTCATCTTCAAATGGATTTGGCTGCCAAGTCAGAATTAATAATGTCAAGATTTTTCAATGTGGCTTTCTTGATACAAGTGTCTCTTTAGAAGAAAAATAAATTGAGTTGTCAATTGCAATGAAAATAAAAATTCCCTGAAAATCTTTTTTTCAGTGGTGCAAGTCCCTGCATGTTTAGAGTGATGTATATTTTTATGAAGTTATTTAGCATGTGCAAATGCATTGACCAGCAGCAAGAGTTATAATCAATCTACATTAAAAAAAAAAAAATATGGACATATTTTGAGGCTGAGATAGTTGCATATTACCAGCAGTTCTTGTATTTAATGTTTGATACCATATAAGAAAAACATTTCAAATTCTAATTTCCTAGGAAGGAAGACCTACCTTATTTAAAAGGTTGGCCTAACACAATCTTTCTTTACTCCAGTTCTTTCCCTTGTAATGAACAAATTTAAGCCTACTTAGTATCAATAAAAGATATACAAAGACAATGATGATGATAATGCTGATGACAATGATGATATTAAGTAAAACATTTCAAGTCAGAGTAGAGATGATCCTAAATTGGATTGTAGAAACACTTGACTTTGTGCAGTGGAAAGTTTTGAATTTTTCACTGTTTTCTAAGTATTTCTCTAAGACTGAAAAATCATGTTTACAATGATAGGCTTAAAATGTTTGTTTCTCTCTGTTGAAAAGTTCCACCATTAAAGCAAATACAAAATGCATAGAAAATTTAAAGGGAATAAAAAGTACAAGTAGAGACATAACAAAGATTAACTGTCAGGAGAACATTTCCTGAAATGTTCTTGAAATAAATACATAAAAAATGAATGACACAATTTGCTAAAATATTGTAGTAAAAGATTTTGTTTAAAACAGAATCATTGTTGAAAAGAATTCAAACAGAGACACAAGGAATATTCACTGATAAGTCATTATTGATGTCAAGAACAATTATCCAATATAAATACAGGCTCTAAGATTTTCCTATTCCCCCAAGTATGAAAATACATTTCCCTGTATATTAAAATGCTGTCTTAATAAGTTCTAATAATGATGGAATGAGTAAGATAAATGTAAATAATAATAAGTACATCCAAATTAAAATTACTGCAGATGGGTTATTAAAGAAAACATAATTGAGTTGAAATGGTGATCCAGTAAATAGTGTGTAAAAAAAATAGGGTTTGACCATGAAAATAGGGTAGAAAATTTCAGATTCTTTGAAACTTTGTTATTCAGCTGAAACATGTCTCCAGTCAAGAAGTCCAGAACTTGTTATCATAAACAAAGAAGTGTAGAACAATCAGTAGATGTGGCCATCCAGCATATAACATTATTTTTGCCTATAGTTTAATTGGTCAATTAGATAAAGTGCCCCAAAAGTAGACTTTTAGATAAGCAAGAAAGGGAGACATTGGAAGAAATTGTTGAGTTGAGATGTTTCTCTTTTAATTTTCAATCCAATTTTGATATCAAAAAGGACTGTCCTTTGAAATGACTTTCTGGTCAGAAAAGATCATTGGATAATGTTTAACCTCAATTTTTATTCTTTGAGAAAACCATTTCTTTAGTCTTAACAAGAAATAAGAATCTTTAAATTACTCAAAAATCAACAAAAAAATTATCATTCCTTTTCAAAATAGAGAAAAAATTTTCAATTGAAAAATAAATTGTATTATTTTTAAATTAATTTCATCAGTCAATATTGACATTTTGTGATGAAATTCAGTACACAGTGAAATTTTCATATAAAAAAAAGTTATACAACAAAAGAAATTATATCTTTAAGTTTTCAAATTAAATGTCTAAAGAAAAATGCAGATCATTTTTGCTTGTATTTTAAAGCTGTTGCTTCCATAATAAATTGATCTTGGAATACAAGTTCCTGTCACTGTTTTATTATTAATATTTAAAAATAAATAAATAAAATTTTAAATCTCAGAAGAAACAATATTCTACTTACTTGATTTTCTGATCAAAGTGACATCAGTTTTTAGCCATGTATTTCATTTTTATTTTCTGATTTAGTTCTTAAATTTTTTGTGTAAAAATATGAGAGTGGGAAGTGTTATCCAAAAATCTGTCCCTTTCACCAAAGTATCTATGAGGATTTTATGAACATTTCTCTTAATTATTTTATTTTTTCTTGAGATGTTCTTTCTTCAATAACCCAGCATTTGTTTCAAATATCTTGATGTCACAAGAATGCAGAGAACATTCAGTTTATGAAAGGAATCTCTTCAGTTTCTCATTAATGTAACAATGAATAAATCTCTTTCTATTGTATATTTTCACTGCATTTATTTGCAGAGTTTTTATATTGTGTACAACATTTTTGGAGTCCCTTTATTTTTAATGTAATCCAGATTTTCATCTTGTATTCAACAATATCAGTGGGTCACATTATCTGGGACGATATCCGTGAACACAGTCTTTTGTTGTAAGTAGTCTTTTCAATCTGTCATATATGTGACATTGTTGGTTCATTGTGTTTCCCTGTATTTGTTGTTGGCTTGCAGTTGATTAAACCATGTTTCATTCTTGTGTAAGTGAAATGAAGCACTTTACATTTATACCCATACATGTCACTCTTTGTTGAACACAAAATGATTTTACTTCATCATTTAGATGAGTATGCAATGTTTTAAGAGATAAAAAATGATCTGAATAAGAAAAAGAAAAATGTCTGCATTGGTTGGTAAGAGTCTTAGAAGAAAAAAGAATACAATGAGAGCACAAAGTGTAGAAAATATTTGAAAGTAGTTTATCTGGGCTTGGGCATTCCTATCAACATTTAAGTGAGAGAAAATCTTTTGTTTGTTTTTCTTATCATTTGTTTGATGCAAACAGAATAGGAAGAGTACAACAAATGGGTTTTTATGATTATATATTTTGTGAAATAATAACAAAAACTGATTAACAATGACTCTTTATTACTGAATGTGTTGATGGAAGTGTGGACAAAAAAAAATGAGCTGCAATTTGCATTTGTTGAAATTATGAAAGAAAGGAAAAGGAAAAATGAAGGAACATATATTTATCTTGATAGAATTGTTGAAAGTTTATTGTGTCCATTTTTATCTGACCGCTTTTATATTTCTGTCTGACAAGGTGATGAGTGAACATTATTTCTTCATCACTTGTAGATGCAAAATGTGTCTGTGTGTTAAACAGAAAAAAAAAAAAAATTTAAAAATTTTTTCATTCAATCTTTTAAACTTAAATCAAGAGAATTTTTTCAATTCAAAATTAATTAAAAATTTCCCAGATTTATGATTAATTAAAACACGAAACAAATATGGAGCTACAATATTTTGTAACATTTTCTTCAAACAACTCTAAAGTTTAAAACTATTTTAATTTTTGAATTTATCCAATGTTAATTAGAATCAAATATTTCCCTATTTCATCGCTTGGCTGAGATTGTAAAATTCAATGATTAATCACCTGACCAACATTCAGCTTTAATCTTGAGATAATCCCTATTTCACAACAGGTTATTAAAGAATGTTATTGCAAATTATCTTAATATAGTACATTTATGCATTCCTTCAGCTGTCTTCACATGTCTTTGATGATGTGGCTTGTAATAGTGAATTTATTTTGTTGTTTCAATCAAGTGTTCAGGAAAAAAATGTTTTGAAATGAGAGAGAAAGGTCTAATGGTGGTAAAGTGCATTTAATGAAAATGAATTCAAATCCTATTGGAAGGTGTGATAGAGTTTCTACAACATAGTTAAAAATACTTGTTTTTATTCATTATAAAAATGAATCCTAATTTATTTTTTCTTTAATTTGAAATGTTTGAGAATGTTCCTTAAAATTTCTCAATCTAAAGATGAAACTAAAACAATAAAACAAATGCATACATTGAAGTCTGGGAGGAATGACCATTTGAAAATAAGTTTTAAAAAAGAATATGTGACCCCAGAATCTTAAGTATAAAATATTCTACCCCATCATTATATTATATTATATATATATATATATATATATATAAAATTTGTAGTAACTGTGTGTGTATATATATATATATATATATATATATATATATATATATATATATATATATATATATATTTTAAAAATATAGTTTTAAGGCATGTCTATTCTTTATATTTTAAAGTGCTCAATTATTACGTGTTTTAGAGTGTCCTTTGTAAATTTAAAATGGATATTGACATCCAATAAACATTTCGTCTACAATTTTTTTTAAGCATGAAACAGTTATTGCTAACGGTGTTGACCTCAATGTCAACTTCCTATATATATATATATAAATATATTTTGGGGGTGTATATATTATATATATATATATATATATATATTTTTTTTTATTTTCAATTTATTTTATAAAATTTCTTTTAACAACAATTAAATTTAATTAAATAAATTACAGTATGAAGAATTAAATTTCATATTCGATCAATTTTTAAATTTCTTTCTTCGTTACAAATTTTATTAAAAATGAATTATGAAAAGTTTTTATATTAAATAAATAGAAACACTTGTATGAATATAATTTAATTGAATTTGTACAATATATATATATATATATATATATATATATATATATGTAAATAAATAAAAAGAAAAACAGTAAGATATAAAAATTTAAAAGTATGGGCTTAAAAATTTTTTTTTTACAAAATAGTGCTCAATGTAAATTTACAGATATTAATATTATAAATTAAATGATTTAAAAAAAAATTAAAAAACCCAACACCAATCCTTTATATATACACCCTAAATCAAATCACCCCCACCAACTATAATTAAACATATACCGTTATCTATCAGTAAACGAATAAGTACAAATTCAGCAAATGACAAGATTTTCGATGAGCATATTAATTCCTATAATAAGGCTCTAAAAGTGAGTAGCTACAAAAACCCAAAACTAACTTATATAAAAAATGAAAATGAAAAGCATAGAAAAAACAGATGTAGAAAAATAATTTGGTATACGGCCCCATACAACCAAATAGTAAAGAACAAATTAGGACAAAAATTCCTCGCATTAATAGTCAAGCATTTTCTTAGTGAAAGTAAAATAAGTACTATTTTCAATAAAAACACACTAAAATTGAGTTACAGTTGTACAGAAAACTTAGAAAAAATTATTAAGAACCATAATGCTAATATCTTAAATAAACACTTATACCAAAACCAAAAAAATTTAGACAATGGAAAAATAAAAATAAAAACTGATGAAAATAAACAAAAATTATGTAACTGTAGAAACCCTCATAATTGCCCTCTACAAAATAAATGTTGCACTGAATCATTAGTATACCAATGCAATATCTCTTTGATTGAAAGTCCTGAAAACATAAAAATATATATAGGTTGCTGAGCCAAGTTCAAAAAAAAAGATTCAACCAACATCAAAAGTTCATTTAGGATAAATAAATATAAAAATCAAACATCTCTATCAAAATACTTCTGGAACCTAAAAGAATCAAATAAAACACCTACAGTAAAATGGAAGTTAATAAGAAAAGCTTGAATATGTAGGTCATTAAATGACCCATGTCCTTTAATTTTATACATGAGAAACTATATATTACTAAGTTTATAAAAAATAAAAATTTACTGAATCAGAGAAATGAAATAGCTATTTTATGACGTCATTGTCAAAAATTTTCCTTAAATAATATTTAAAAATAAAAATAAATTTATAAAATAGAATCAGGTAATATACATACTTATATTTAACATGAAAAATTAATTTTATATACTTTTAAAAATAATTCTATTACATTTTCTTGTTTTTTTAAAAAAAAAAATTGTAGTTAATTAAAATGAATTTTAACCTAAACTAATTTTTTTTTGTTTTAAATTGTAATAAATAAAAATAAATAAAGTTTACTAAATCAGAGAAATGAATTAGCTATTTTTTGCCGTAAGGAAAAAAAAAAAATTTACTTAAATAATATTTAAATATAAAATTTTAAAAAATCGTAATATAAATATACTTGATGTAGAAAAATAATTTTACTTAATGTAAGTAATTCTAATATATTTACTTCTATTAAATGAAATATGTAGTCTATAAAAACTAATAATGAAAATATTTTAAAATTGTAATTAAAATTGTAGTTCATTAAAATGAATTCTAACCTAAACTTCATAAATTGTAATTAAATAAATAAATAAAGTTTACTAAATCAGAGAAAATAAAATTTTACTTAAATAATATTTAAATATAAAATTTTTTAAAAATTTTTAAATATACTTCATAAAATAATAATTCTACAAACTGTAAAAATTCTAATTACATTTAATTGTTCTTGAAAAAAAATAGTATATATTAAAAATTAAAAAAAAAAAAATCAACTAAATAAATTGAAATATTTTTACTTTTAATTCTTACCTAAACACTAAATGTATAATGTAAAATCTTTAAATATATGAGGAAAAAAATGCCGTAAGAATTTTAGCCGTTAACAATATTTTTAAAAAATCCAAAAATCTTAAAAAATTTAACGGATGTTAGATTTCATTGAAAATACATCCCTACCCACTAACAAAACGTAGCAATAACTGATACATTATAGACATGAGACAACCCTCGTCTAGTAAATTGGATTCATCTGTAACCTTGGAAACATGAATAATGATTTTAGCTGTGTCTTTAAAACCCAGTAATTTTAAAAGTTACTCCAAAATTCGCTTGAGGATAAAATGGAACTAATGTCTTTAATTTAATTACAAAATTAAATTCGAAGCTTTTAGCTTCCATTTTTGAAACATGGTTAGAACTGTGTAGCGAAAAAAACCATATTTTAAATCAATTAATTTATAATATATATATATATATATATATATATATATATATATATATATATAATTATGTATTTAAGCAGCAATCCCCCTTTTATACATGTTTCATTAAAGACAACTGACAAGGTACTGCAATTAAGCTTTTATTTAATTATTCTTGTGTTCCTACAAGTCTTTTCTTTTCTGAATACAAAGTATGTAAAAACTGTCCAAACTTTTTGCATATCTGAATGCTTTCAACTATTCTTTTAGTCATTATCAAGGGTGATTTTTTTAACTAAATATATGAGGTTTTTATATATGTATCTGAAGTAATAGGAATGTTTTATTTTCCTAACATGGTCAGCACATTGTGGCTGTGTTGATAGTTAATGTTATTGAGTGTTGGCTTTTCCTTTTTTGTTATAAGGGCTTTCATTATTTTTAATCTTTTTTTTATATGTCAATGAGGCTATTATACTTGTATTTCTACTAGTCTGTTTTGGATGGAGTTTTTCTTGAAATGAGTATATTACTGAGGTTGTGCTTAGTGTGATGTGGAATGTTGGTGAGTGATTGATCTTTGTTATCTGACATTTGAGGCAAAGATTGAGGCGAAGAACTTTGCCTTGTCTGTCAAGGATGATATGACCTCAGGGTCATTTATAGTAGTGAGCACATTCTTTTTCGCCTCTGTTGGTGATCTTTTAGAATGAGCAAGATTCAATTTGTTTATTTTCAACCTTGGCCTGGACAGATCATACATAGCTGCATTTTGCATTTACCGGGAGGCTGCTAAAGTGATTGTGGGCATTTCTGAAGGAAGCAAAGATCAGAGTACACCACTCCTTGCAATAGATTTTGAAGTAGTGGTTCTGGTGAGCTATAGCTGCAGTGAATTCAGGGGTGAACTAGGGCTGACTGTTTGGTTTTTACTGGAATTTGGGAGGTGGGGTATAAAACACACCATTCCAAAAAGGATCCATTCAGTTTTGTGGGCAGCATGCTTGCAGAAGGTTGGGAGAGCGGCTTCTATCATGTAGGACTGAATGGTGTCCCAGTCTGCCTCTGGATAGTGAAAAATCGTTCTATGAAATGGTAAATCAGTAGGTGTTATTGGCTTGGAGTCAATCTGGACACTGACGAGGGAATGATCTGACATGCCAATGGGGGCTAAAACTTTTGTTGAGCATTTGTCAGGACAGAGTGTTTGAGGAGTTTTGCCTCCTGTCCCGTTTCATCTGGGACTTGGGTGGGTTCTTCAATTATCTGGGTCTGTTTATATGTGATGATGAAGTCTCTGTAATATCTTCCTTCCACATCAGTTTTGTTAGAGTGGACAAACCACTCTTTGTGGTGAACATTGAAGTCATCAGATATGTGAAATTTGGCTGAGGAAAATTTGGTGAGAATATTGTCAATCCTTTCTTATATTCGATTGAAGATTACCGACCCTTCATCCTGAGTACAATACAGGGCAAAGATGAATGTGGTATTATGGATAAGTGCCATGCAGAAACACATATGGGCGATCAGGTTTCTCATTTTTTGTGCGCCTGCCACAGGGAAACCCATCTTTGATTTAGGCACTTAGCCATTGATATCAATTTCAAAAACAGAAATAGATCATTTTAGACTGAAGAATATATATATATATATATATATATATATATATATATATATATATATATATATATACACACACAAAATGGTATATATATATATATATATATATATATATATATATATATAAATGGACTCTCCCATTGTTTTCAATGTATATGGGTACAGCAACTCAGTTCTTAGAACCAACTACACGTATGTATGATTTGATTATAGTGGTGCCAGCATTTGCAGAACCAACCGCATTTTTTGGAAGAGGTGGATACAGAGAACTGGTTCCCATAGTGTGCCACACGCTCCCTAAATAAACCATCTTATGTTTTAAATTTGGAGTCGTCCTTCTAGACCAATTACAACCCAAGTAGTTTGGGCTCAACTATTTATATATGCTGGTCAATTGTATTATTGCAATGCTTATTAGGTGGATGGTAACGGTTATATTTCAGATTATTCAAGGAGTGATTAAGTTGAAATAATTGTGGATCTGAATGCAACTTTTGGCTATTTTATAGTGTTGTTTCTTAACACTTTTTACTCATTATTTACTATTGATTACATTATTATTTGTTGTTGATTTTTATTATTACATTTACTTGTTTATGTGTACATTTGTGGTTCCTTAATTTGTTTACTTATTTATTGATTTAGATTATTTTATTTTACTTTAGCTGTTTTCTCCTCCAAATAGAATTTACAGTTTTGGGATTTATTATTGTAGGCTGATACCATTTTCCTTAGTTTCCATTATATTTTTGATGTGATTTGGTGTTTGTTTTTAATTTCTCATATACATTTAAAAGAATTGTCTTGTTCATGTATTTACTGTTTGTAAAGTATGTATAGTATGTACAGTTTCTTTGTTTCCAGTTACTCCTATTTATATTTTTACTTTGTTATCAGTTGATTTTACAGTGGCTTGGTATATTACATTGTTCTGCAAGCAATTGCCGTTTAATGGACATGCTCTGCAGTTATATAGGTTTAATTTGTGCAGGTAGTTTGTTGGTTGTTTTCCTGTTGTGCTTTTTTATTATTTGTGTCATGTTTTTGGTGCAACTATAGCTGATTTTTTTAAGTGTTTGATGGGGAAATATTTTAGGAATTCAATGAATATTTTTCCTGTGTTTGTTTTTACATTTTTGTTTAACAGTGGGTTGAACCATATGAAGTTTATTTTCCTGCTGGCTTGTTTGTGCTATATGGTGTGTGTGAAAATGTTGCTGAAAATCTGCTATCTTTTAGGGCTTTTCATAATCTTTCTTTTAATTAAAGATGGTTTCACTAGAAGAATTATCAGATAACATACAGTTAATTGATTGTGGGATCTGTTTGAATATTGACTGTCAGTGGTTAGAAGATGTGTATATATAAATTGGTTTGTATTTAGGTTTTCTATATGTACTTTTTCTGAGGGTGAATGTAACATCTAGGGAATATACTTCTTTTAGGTTAGTTTTATATCTATGTTGAATTCCATATTTTAGAAAATTTTTATTATTTTTTCTGATTTTGTCTGTTACAGATTCTCAGGCTTATGAGACCATCGTCCCTGTAGAGGATATAATTTTTATCAATTATTTTACTAAGTTCATGTAGTAAATGTATACCTATAAGCTCACAGGTTTCTGAATCATCAAAGCTTTTCATTGTAATGTCAAATGTACCTTCATGCATCTTTGTTGTTGAATAATAGTGATTTTCAGGAGTGTTGAATGATTTTTACTTTGTATTTATTTTTATTTGTTCTTGAGCTAAGGAGATGACCTTATCTAGGATGGGTTCAGTTAGAGAAGGATAGAAATCTTTTATATCTAATTGTATAAATTTGCAATTATGTTTGCTTTTTGTGTTACAGAACCAGCCTAGAGTTATTTTGTCTTTTTCCACTGATTTACTCCTAATCTAATATATTTTACCTAGTTCACTTTTGGTTGGGTTTGTGAGTCTACCTGTTGGGTTTGTTCTGAAATTTTTTTAATGGTCATTTGATTTAATAAATACTTGTGATTTAGTGATGAAAACGTACATATATATATATATATATATATATATATATATATATATATATATATATATAGAAGATCTTTGAATCACTGAAAAAAGAATGGAACCAATTATCAAGCTTATACTTTGAGAAACTTTTGCAATGAATATCCAAAATTTTGGCTGCAGTCACCAAGGTTAAAGGAGGATATTTTAACTTAACTTTTTAAGTTTTTTATTTATTTTATAACAAGTATTTATAGACAAGAGCAAAAATGTTGTTATCTTTTCAAAAATTTAAGAAATGCTCATGAATATTTATCAGGTTAGTTGAAAGTTTAGATTGCTTACAGAAGATGCTAAGTTACATAATTTAATGCCTAATAAATGAAAGTGAGTAAAAGGTGCTCTTCAAATTTTTTATGCAAATTAATATCTAAATTAATTAAGTTTGGGATTAATTTATGAGTTGTATATAACATGATGTCATGAATTTAACCGTTTCTTTTAATTTTTTAGCATTTTTATAGTCATGTATGTTAGCTTGAGAAAGTAGTAATTCTTTGCAAAATGGAGATATTTGAAAAGTCCGGTGCACAGATTTATCTTTGATAAGATTCAATAGCAGCACTCTCGAGAATTTTTCATCTAAATAAGTTACTTTCTCTTTTAATAAGTGTGACATTCTTTAGATCAAAGTTGTGGTTGAATTTAGTTCTATGTATAATTAATACATTTGATAAATCGTTGTGTATAAAATCCTTTTTGTGTTCATAGATAGGTTTTTAAAATTTTTGCAAGTTTATCCAATGTATTGTAAGGAGCAGTTCTGGCAGTTTATTTTATATATACTTGCTCTAGAATTATTATTATGGGTATTTTGGGTTCTGATCATATTAATAATACTTTGCAATCTGGTTGTAATTATTTTGATATTGTTAAGATTGGGTAAATTGTTTTGGATAGGGGATGTTACAGAGTTAGTGGGTAGTGTCATGTGTCTGTTTTTATCTAGTTTATTGCTATTGTTGTTAATAATGTTATCTTTTTGTAGTCGTATATTTGTATGTCTTTCTCTTAGTATTATGGTTGAAATAATAAGGATATTGGAAGTTTTTGAAAGTTTTTCCATGTATATTTCTTCTTTGGGTAAGTATTTGGAGGTTGCAGATTCTTAGTGCTCTTAAATAGAATCCTATAATTATTCCAGATTTAATCTTGTTACAGTGGTGGGAAAAAATGGATATGTTCATTCTTGTTGGTAGATTTTCTGTAAGCCTCCAACTTGTCATACTCTGCTACAGTTAGATCTCTTTCTGATTCACACTACATGTCAGCAAAATGTGAGCGCTAAGAAAGCAAAACACAAAATAAAGAAGTTGTTTTTCACACAGGGACCCTGTGCATGACATCCAGTTCACAAAATAAATCACTGCAATAAGATTAATGCACTAGCCAAACCTGAATATTCCCAGTTGAAAAACAGATAACTCTGAAACTACAAGATTTGCTTAAAAGAAAGACCCTCCCTGTGTTGGTTTTTACGACCAAGGTCTTTTACCATCATGATTACCGCCATCCCTCAATGCTTTAACTCTGCCTACTCCAGGTCTTCCTCATCGGCACCACTGTGACCCCATCTCATGGATATCACATTTGACCAGAATCCAACAAAAACATTCTGCTCGATTAACCTTAATTATTTACTCCAGGCCTTCCTCGTCGTCACTACTGTAGGCCTGGCAACCAACGTGCCTTACCACGAATCAACCCACCATCAGCACCTTGATCGGCCAACCCACCTTATCAAACAGTTTGGCTTCAACATCTTGGTATCACATGACTACCATCCCATCAACACCATTAGACGTGTTGATTTCAACCTTACAAGAAAAGCGTGCATCAAACCATGACCAACTAACCCAAGAAATCAGTCTACTCCAGGCCCTACTGACAACACCCTTATGCCTAATCACTTTCTTGGTCAATGGCGACTAAAGACCTACACATGAACAATTTTTGCCAAATTTCAAACAACTATGTAGTATAACGATTTTCCAAGCATAGCTTAGATACAGCACAAGGCCAAAAGTAGGGGGCACCCAATGAGGATTGAACTCACTACTTAGTTGTAATTATTCTAGCGATACAAGCTTACTGGCCATTATACCACCTCAAGGTGCCCAACAACTATGTAGTATATATGATGTACATTTGAGGAATACGCGTTGTTGAAAATTTAATCCTTGTCCATTCCTTTGCAACCAAACACTCATTATAACAAACTGAAGTTCATTATTATTTCTATGATATCTAGAAAGGGTGAAGTGTTGTTAGACTTAGATTTAAAGGTAAGGAAAGTCTATTTTGGGTTCAACGTTCTTTAGTTTGTTGACAAGATCGAGTAAAATTGTCTTGCAGATTAATATCATCTATATAACTGAAGAAGAATCTTGTGAAAAAATATTTTTAAAAGGACTACTTTCCAGAAATTGCAAAAATAGACAAGCTAAAATGCCACTGACAGGAGACCCCATCTGTAAATCAATTTTTTGTTTATAAAAATTGTTATCAATGGTGAAAAAACATTGATTAGTGATTAAATGGCACATTTTTATGTGGAGGAATAGTTAATTGTATTTTTGTTTTAGTTAGGGGTGTTTTTAGTAAATTTAGACATTTCTCTACAGAAACAGTTGTTGAATCCCGGGTCATTGCATTGGAAGTTTTTAATCATGAAATCTATAATATGATTTTGGCAATCCAGTGGAAAATTTTAGAGCGATGCTAACAGCTTCTAGCTGTACATCCAATGGTTTGAATTAGAATAAATTTGTAATTAAGCCCTTTCTGCCAACTTTAGAACATTTGCTTTCAGAAATCAACATATTTAATATATTTTGTAAATTAATGATTTGATGATTGTTTTGTAATTGATTGAATTTCTTCTTAATTCACTCTGTTCTTATAATTTAAGATGCTGTGTTGATGAAGGACATTTCCTGTTTTGTTTGCCCTATCAAAAAATATTGCTTCTTTTTCTTCTAATTCATATGCAGATGATTTTAGCAATTCGTGAGCATAGAGAGAAAATAATATATATATATGTGTGTGTGTGTGTGTGTGCGCGCGTGTGTGTATGTGTGCATGTATGTATATATATATATATATATATATATATATATATTGGAGTGTGAACCTTATATATTATATCACAAAGAAACAATTTATACAAAATTAAATAGCAATATGTATATATATATATATATATATATATATATATATAAGTGGGCATTGAAGTTCCCAGAGGCAACACTCTGTTTCATTGTTTGCGTGCAATCATCAGACATGAGGATTGCGTTCGAGCATGAAACAGGCTGTCGCCTCTGGGTGTTGACTTCGATGTCCATTTTTATATTTAGATACACTCTATTTCTGATATTGACCACTTTAACACATAAATATAGTATACCTTAAAACTATATTTGATCATATATATATATATATATATATATATATATATAATAAATACAGATGTTCCTTAAAAATCTATTCAGCTATATTTTATTTTATGAATATATACAAACATTCATCTCTTCAGATCGAAAAATTTAAAATAAAATGGAGTGGGAGAAAGAGAGGGGGAGGGAAAGAAAAAAAAGTTTCTTGTTCATGGACTTGAAAAAGATTAAAACTAAAGTAAATTGACATAATATGTCTAAATTATATATATATATATATATATATATATATATATATATATATATATAAAAGGAAGAGGTTATAGTAGTTCCAACGAGAGAAAAGTGTGTATATTAAAAAGAAGAGAGAAACCGCAAACGTTATTGGTTGTAATGTGGATTTTTTTAAAAAAGTATTATGCTTTATTTTCCATAATTTTGCTACACGTGTTTACGGTCTCATGGCTATCATCATGCAAAGGGTGGAGATTTCCACACATTATTAAAATAATTAATTTTTTTTCCTTTATGTTTTTCGATGTTAAATATTCTCGCTATGGGGCATTCTCTTTTTTTGTTAGTGATCCAAACATCTTTCATGAACTGGCAGTGAAATTTTCTGCATGAAGGGTTATACAACAATTAGGATTGGTACGAGAAATGATGGAGTAGTTATTGGCATGCTTATCTTTTAATGACCCCTGTGTGTTCTTAGATCCATTTCCATTTTCGTGTGCTTTTGTCAGCAAGCGTGTATATATGTGTATATCCCCTCACCATGCATGCACACTGTCTCATTACAAGGAATCAGTGAACACAACTGTACACCCACACACACATACATACACAAACACACTCACACATACTGTTCCATTACAAGGAATCAGTACATACACACACACACATACGTACATACACATACTTCCCAAGTTACATGGAATCAGTATACATACACACACACACACATACATACACACATATATATGTACACATATACACACATACTTCCTAAGTTGTGTGTGGTTTGTGTGCACACCTGTGAGTAGTTCTGCTTTTGTCAATATGTGTATATATATATATACACATTCGTGCCCCACAAACACCCGCATGTGAGCATGTGTGTATGCATGTGAGTGGTTTGATCACTTTATTTGGCCATGATGTGTGCATGTTGTGTGCTTTTGTGTGTGGCGTTATGATCTATTTAGTTCTGGTTTAAATTTGTTTATGAATTTTTTTTCTTGTATTTGTAGGTAAGAATAATTGTCTATTTCATATATTGGCATAATTTTAAATTTACCCTGGTTACATTTGAAGATGTATTGTGATACAAAAAGTTTTCTGTTGTCTAGTAATTTTATGTTGCTTTTGTTTAGGGTGACCCTGTTGTTCAGTTGTTGGCTGATACCTATATATGACTTCTTGCATTTTGTGCATTTGAGTATATAAATCACATTTTTGGAGTTGCAGTTTAAGTTTTTATTTATTATGAATGTTGTTTTGGGGTTTTCAAAAGTGTAGGAGTTTCCTTCTATAATGAAGTCACAAACCCCACATCTTTTTTTGTTGCATTTTGTGACTCCCTGTAATGTGTGTATTGGTTAAATTTGTATGAGGTTAATACGTGTTTTAGATTTTTAGATTGGGGTTTGCTTTTAATTATTTTGGTTGTTTTCAATATATTTTTCAGTTTATTATTCTTGCTAAGTAGGTTTAGATTTTTTGTAATTTCTGTGAATAATTCTGGGTTGTTTTTGTTGTATGTTGAGACATATGGTAGAGTTTGTTCAACGTTACATTCCTTTTTATTTCTAAGTTAGTCTAGAGGAATTTTTTTGCAAGTTCAAAACCTTTGTTTATTAGTGTTGTGGGGTAGCCTCGTTTTTTTAGAGTTTTATGTAGTTCTTCTAAGCAGGTTTTTCAGAGGTGTTTTTGTCATAATTATGAGATTAACCAAAATTTTTCAGCAGAAATAAAACACTTATCATTTGTCCCATAAAAAATCATTTTGGCAGGGGAAATATAATTAACAATGAATTGTGTGTGATCGCTCACTGGTTACAAAACTGAATTGTAAATTAAAAGTTTAAGATTTATTTTCATTTTTAACAAAATTTTCTTCTGATTAGTAGCTGTTAGGATGGTTTTATTTCAAAATTAATTTACTATTCATAATCTTAAAAATTAGGTTGTTTGGAAAATAATGTCTAATATATTATTATGTAATAATTACACAAATATACATTATTATTATGTAATAATTACACAAAAATATATTACTCATTCTTAATGATTAAAGTGTCCTCTTTGTTAATTTCATATCAATCTCTTTCAGAATTTAAATTAAAATATTATATACCCCATCATCTCGAAAAGGGAAAAAAGAAGAGTTCAGGCTTGGCCATAATGCTTCTTCTCAAACTGGTGCCAACATCAGTAGAGCATGGGTTGAAGGATCCACTTGCAATTGGGCAGTACAGTGCTGGTTTCTGAAGATCTGCAGTTGGGATATGAGTATTGAAGATTTCTTGGTATTCAAACCATTAAAGTTTTTATTATAAATAAATAAATAATCTTTGACTTGATGGCAGAGATGCATAGTTGTGAAAGGTTTACAGTTTAAATACATTAATTCAGGAATAAAAGTTGATTCTAAAATTGGATATATAATCAGAACCCTGTACAAACACATGTATACAAATTTATATGTAATTTATATGCAATGTACATAATTATATATGTACAACCATATTTATTCATATTTACACATACAGACAATTATTGTGACACAAAGTCTGTTTTTGTCATTAGAATTTTATTTGATGGAAGAAAATAATCAATGTTTCTGGCTCTCTTTTTATTTGAAGAAAGTTAAAAATGCAACAGAAATGCAAAAAAGAGAAAAGATTTAAGAAGAATGACGTGTCAAGGATAAAACATTGTAATGTTTTGTGCTTGTGACCTTCTGATTGGATAGCACAGATGAAGTTGACAATAGATCAAATGAAAACATCCGAATCATCCAATTTTATATCGTGAGACAAGTGACATGCTTAAAATATACAAACTGGACTCTGAAAATAATATTTGCCTGCTTTATTAAGTTAATTGCTTTGGTCTGACTGGACCATGAATCGTTACTTAAATGTAGAGTAAGGTCTGTCACTATAAAGAATCAAAATTTTACAAGGAATTCAATTGAATTGGCAAAATTTCAAGTTGGGCTTAATTATGAATAAAAATAAAACAAAAGTAATATTCAAATGTAACGTTCTGAAAAATCATAAAAATAGCAGATGAAGAACTGGAAGAAACCCAGGAATACATCTTAGGACATTAAAGAAATATCATGAAAATGAAATAAAATGATGCATAATGATTGGTTAAAAAGCATTTAATAGAGCCATAATAAAAAGCGACCAATATGCTTAAAATGTAACATACACAATGAATGTATAATGTCCATTATGACATGTGGGGGTGAGACATGGAAATTAACAAAATTGCTAGAAAGTGATCTTAAAAACTCACAAAGATCAGTGGAAAGAGTAAGGCTAGGAATAGAGACAGAAAAGCTCAACATCAGTAAGCCAAAATAAGAAATATTGTAGAAATGATTAAGCAAAAAAAATGGTGAAAGGAACACAGAAAAAGAGGAAAGGGTGAGAATTGGAGCAAAAGTTTTCTTGATTGGTATATCAGTAGCAGCTGTTGAGTGAGCTGCATGACAAAGGCTTTCCAAATTCCTTTCATGATGACCGATTACTTTTGTAAATTTATGTTGTCTTTTATGCTTTAGTTACCTCAGTTTTAATAACTATTTCTCTTGATTTTTCAAGTGCCAGGAAAGATCAAATTCTTGATTTGAATAATAAGTTCTTGTTTTTATTTTGGAATTATTATTTTGATGAAGTACTTTTTTTATTACTATCATATTACTCCTAGTTTAACTCCATTTTATTATTCTTGCTTTTTTTATCGCCTTATTCTGTTCCACTACTCTCTTCATCTTTACTGTATCATCCTTACTTTTAAAGCATTTTATTATTATTATTATTATTATTATTATTTCTGCTATGGACACACTACCTACCAAGTCTGCGGGAAGACCTAAGGCAGGTTGTGGTGTGTTGTTATGGCCACATTTCATGTTAATTTAATTTTTTTTTTTTTTTTTTTTTATCTCCGATGAAGTTGCTAGCGTTACATAGACAAAGTTCTCCTTAGTGTGTGTGCTGTACTTAATAAGACAATTTTCTGTATGTCTCTTAAGCTGGGGTTTCCAGGGATTCTTTCAATGTGTTGTTTTGTTCCATTTTTTATAATTCCAAGTGCACCTATTACCACTGGTATTATTCTTGTTTTCAATTTCCACATTTTTTCTATTTCAATTTCCAGGTCTTTGTATTTTGATAGTTTTTCAAATTCCTTGGTTGCTATGTTACAATCCGCTGGACAAGCCATATCAATTAGTAGGCAAGTTTTTTCTTTCTGGTTTTTGACAATAATGTCCGGCCTATTTGCTTCAATTTTTCTGTCTGTGTGGATGGTATAATCCCATAGAATGGTGACATCTTCTATTTCTGTAACCGGCGCTGGCCGATGTTCATACCAGTGTTTGCTTACACATTTTCCAAAGTGTTTGCACATTGTTATTATTATTATTATTATTATTATTATTATTATTATTATAATCTATTCCTTGACCAGAGTAAATTTGACACACTTTTATTGTCTAGAGTTGAAATGAACATATTTGGAGGTAATCATTATTTAATAAAAAAAATATGAAATTTCTTTTGGTCATAGTTTGATGAAGGAGCTATTTAAAGATGCTGCTAAACTGTGCCTCAGATCAAGAGAATGACCAAATAGTTTCAAGAAAAGTTCAACAGATTTTCATTGAATCTCTTAAAAATTTATCTGAATTAGGTGGACTAAATTCCAAAGCATGATGTACACCAATAAACATCAGGAATCATTTTCAATTACATTGTTACCTGAATGATGAAAATAAACAATCAAATAGCAACAAAATCACCCACAATTCTTGTTTATAAAATATTGTTCTTTAGAATTAATTGTGTATTTCTTATGATCTTATTTTAAAATTAAGTGTTTGACTTTTGGGACATAATTGAATAGAAAAAAAATAAAAGAGAAACCAATGTTTAAGTTAGGAAATTAAAATACACTTGTTTTAAAATATTGACAACTAATCCTGAATTCACAAAGCTCGGAATTGGTTTGAAAAGTTTAACCAAAAATTTGGAGAAAATTTACTTTTAATGATTTTATCAAATTTGCCAGATTTTTTGTTTTTTATGAAGCAAATGTTCATAAATATCAAATGGATCAACTCTTGACTTTCACTATAAGTGAACATTTGAACAATATTGCTAGAATTTCATCATTTGACAGAAAAATTTTAGGATTTTTTTTTTTTTTGTGTGTGTGTGTGTGTGTGTGTGTGTGTGTAGAGAAAATGGTTAAAAGTTAAATTTAATCCTGAAACAAAATTTAGTAAGAACTGACATGGAAAACGCAAAAGTAAATGTCAAAAGTGCCTCCTGTTAAATTTTGTGGACTGCTGTGACCAAAGAGGATCAATAAAAAAAATACATTTTCACAGCTGGAGAAAGTTAGAAAATGTCATCTTTGCATGCATTTTAACATTTGGTGTTTTTGTGGTGTTGGGTAGAATTTTTCAGAAAAAAGAAAAAAAAAGGAAAAATTTTTCATTGTTTGATGAGATATTTATTCACAACAAATTCATGAACCAAATAAGTTTTGTCTGCTTTAGAAATAATAATACAAATCATCTTTTTCTTTTTTAGCTGGGTGAAATAGGCTGATATAATTTTTAATAACTTTTGCTCCAAGATAACTAGTGAAAGTTAGACACATTTTACTAAAGTTATTACAATAAACCAGGATTAATGCATTTACCTTAGCACTATATCATTATTTTCAAAGTGAAATTCCATATGGATTATTTCACTTTTTCTCTCATCTATACCTTTTCCAAATTAATCAACCCTAGAAGTCTTTCCTTCGATTTACATTTTAGTTCATTGCCACTTCAGCCTGGTAATAAACTTATTCCTTTCTTCCATTTTATTTAATTTTATCTTACCATCAGGCTCATTGTTTTAATGACTTCTCTTCTATACAGCTTTTGACAAGATTTACCTCAATTAGGAACAAAATAATGTTGTTTTACTTGAATATATCAAACAAACATCAGGAAATCACAAAAATATCACTTGTGATCTACTATTAATCCTCATCTGAATAGTAGGAAGGGGTTCCATTTGAACACTTCCCTGCTAAAGTCAAATGTGATAGGCAGCTAAAGATGCCAGTTCACCAAAGATGAAATAAAGAGTACTTGGGTTAAAAAAAATTATGGTGCCTTCATTGGTAAATTTCATCTGAACATGAAGAAATTGATTAGACAACTGTAAAGGATCAGTATAAAAATAAGTTGACACAATATGTCTATATTATTCAATGAAACATGTTTGAATGAAGATATGCTGCCAAAATATATATATGCTCTACCTTGTATTAAGCACTTTTTTAAAAAGTAAATGCTAAGAACCATGGATTCTTAATCTGTCTGTTTTTTTCTTTATCTGTATATATATATATATATATATATATATATATATATATATATATATATATATATATATATATTGTCATCCAAAGACAGAATGTTTTGCTGTATCACAGCTCATCAGTGTGCTAAACATCAGATTGCTTCATGCTGGGATCAAACCTGACTGAAAGAGATAAAATAACATTCTTGAGTTCTTGAATGACTTTAATTATGATTTGTTGAGGGTTTTCTTGTTTATATATTTCTAACATAAATAAATGGGTTTTGGATCATTTTACATGGATGGGGATGCAAATTGTTTAAAGAGTTTTGTTTTCTTTTTCAATCTTGTTCTATTTTTTTAAGGTAGAAGTACAAATTGGTGAAAGTTGGAAGTTCATGAAGACACTCCCCTCACCTGCAGTACAGGTAAAAGAAATACACTAAATAAAGGTCATCCTTCATTAAGAAACAGGATGCAAACAGTTTTCTTTTTAATTGGTTAAAATTAATTCAGCAATCCAAATGAAAAGCTAACTCAGATAAAATTATTTTTATGTAATGCAGCAAGGGGAAAAAAAAAAGAAAACTACACTTTTGCTTCAAAGACCTTAACTCACCCCCAATATCTTTGCTCTGTGTGTGTCTCCATTAAATTTCAAGGTGGGTTAGAGGAATTGGGATGCAGTAAAAGCTTCATGCATGAAGTTGACATAATAAGGTAATGAGTGTGTGTGTGTGTGTGTGTGTGTGTGTGTGTGTGTGTGTGTGTGTGTGTGTGTGTGTAAAAATTCATATCAGTTATAATTTATTTCATGAATATTATTATATTCATCTCTTCAGACTGAAAGTTTTTAATAAATAGAATCAGTTCATCCAGACAGATATACCAGGATAAAAAGGAGAAAGGGAAAAGGGGAGAGAGAGAAAAAAAAAGGAAAAAGAAAAAGGAAAAATATTAATAATAAAAAAAAGGAAAAAAAGAAAAAAATTACAAATATAATTTTTTTTTTAAATTAAAGAAAGAGAGAGAGAAGAGGGGAGAGAGAAAGAAAAGAAAGGAAAGAAGGAAGAAATAAATGATGAACCAATAGCAAAAATAAATAAATTGAATAACCTAAAAAAAATTTCTTTTTAAAACGACTGAACAAGTAAATATAGCAGATAAGGGAAGGAAGAAGGGAATTGGAAGTAAAAGAGTTACAAAATTTGCCTAATAAAGTTATGTCATTTTAGACAGCAATCAGCATTGCATAATACAAGCATCATAATTTTAAACTACTAATAATAATAATATCCAACAAAAATAAAATAATATAAAATAAATAAATAAATCAATAAATAGAACTAATAAATTTAAATAATTATAAAGAACAAATTTGGAATATAAAATATTCATAAGGATAAAAATAATAAAGATTAATAATTACTATTAATAATAGTAAAATATAAATTATTAAATAAAAAATAAAAAATTATAAATGACGAAGGCATCAGCAAGACAATCACATAAATATATCTACAGACCTATATATAAAAATGTGTGATAAGCAATATAACTACATATACACATACATACATATGAATATGCATAACACACGTTTGTACCCATAAAACAAAAGAATCAACACTTCAAGTGTATATCCCCCAAAATGAATGTTTTTAGAGAATTTTAAATTTGTTCTTATGTCTACAATTGAAAATAAGCTCATTTCTTTGATTCAATTAGTGGTCAGCATTTTTATATTTAATTATTATAATCTTTTCTTGTATGCATAGATTGCATCTGTTCCAGAAGTTGGGAGATTGAGACTGACAGATGATATCCCATTTCATTTTTTAGGTGAAGCCTCTATCTTTAAGTTTCCAATAATGCTTATATAGAGCAGTTTGGTGTCTTAAAGAAGTGTTGGAGATTGAAAATTTTTTGTACAGGGTTGTGATTAAAATGTTTGTTGATTAAATTTACAAAATATCTGCTAATATTTACATTATAGTAAATCCAGCATTGCTGACAAAGTTAACCTGGTCAGTGGTCTTGAAAATGACCACCAATCTGTGGTTGACTGGGGCAGGAAATGTCTTGTAAATTTTAATGTATCCAAAACAAAACTGTGCTCATTTACTCAGATATACAATGTGATCGGTCCTGACTTGGGGTCTCGACTCCATTCACTTTCTCACCAACATAATGTGGCTTCCCACTGTCTTTTCTATAAATATTTTCATGGCAACTGCTCAGATGAGCTATTTTTGCTGGTGTCCTGCCTGCATGAATTTAAGCATGCTATTAGGTTGGCATCTTGGTCCAACCATTTTACTGTCAAAACAGTTAAATATAACCACCTCTTCTACTCCAACAGCTTTTTCTCTCATGCTTCCTAACAGTGGAACTCCCTTCATATTACTTGCTTCCCTGATAATTATAATCTTCAAAAATTTAAGTGTAATGTCAATCGATATCTTCTGATGCCTTCATCCCTGTTCTTCTTTTTATCCTTTCCTCAATCCCCCCTATACCCAGTCTTTTCCCTTACTTTCACTCTCTGTAGCCCCTTGCATACTAATGGCACTCTCAACTTGCCTGGGGGTGAAATGATTATAAAAAATAAAATAAAAATGTTGGATATTATTATTATTACTTGAAAATAATGATGATCGCATTATGTGATGATGATTACTGTCTAGAATGACATTATTAGGCAATTAGGTCATTCTATTCATTTTTGCTATTGTCTCATCTTTTATTTCTTCCTTCTTTCCTTTCTTTCACACACACACACACACACACACACACACACACTCTCCCAACTTTTCTTTCCTCTTTTAATTTTTAAAACAAAAATTTTATATTTGTAAGTTTTTCTTTTTACCCTTTTTTTTATTAATATTTTTTCCTTTTACTTTTTAACTTTCTCCTTTTTATTCTGTTATATTTGTCTGGCTGAAAACTTTCAGTCTGAAGAGATGAATATAAAATATTCATGAAACAAATTATAACCAATATGTATTTTTAAGTTTCTTGATTTATCATTATATATTGCTCTGGCATTATCCCTAACAATTACAAAGTGGTATTATATATATATATATATATATATATATATATGTATGTATTTAGGAAGCATATCCCTCTTTTAGGCATGTTTCATAAAAGATGTCTGACTAGTTACTGCGATTAAGCTTTTTATTTAATTTTTTCTTGTGAAAATATAAGAGTTTTTCATTATTGGACATAAAGTGTGTAAAAACTGTCCAAATGTTCTGTATATATGAGCGCTTGCGGATATTCTTTCAGCATTTATTGATGATTTTTCTAATTGAATGGATTTTTTATGTCTGTAGAGTTCTAGGAATGTATTATTATTATTTTCCAATAACTCAAAGTAGGATTCACAAAGAAACCTACAAAACTCCATCCACAACATACTAATAGAAAATACAAGTATAATAGCCTCAACCAAATGTAAAAAAAAAAATCTAAAAATAATGGAAGCACTAATAATAAAAAAGGAAAAGCCAACACTCAATAATATCAAATATGAACATGGCCACAATATGCTGACCGTGTTCGGGGGAAAAAAAGCAAAAAAAACCCTCCTGTAACTCTAGATATATGCATAAAAATTCCATACATTGTTGTAATAAAAATCATCCTTGATAATGGCTAACAGAATAGGCAAAATTGCTCACATATAGAGAACATTTGGACAATTCTTACACACTTTATGACCAGAAAAGGAAACACTTATAAAAACATAAAAAAAGCTTAATTGCAGTACCTTGTCAATAATTTTTAATGAATATATATATATATATATATATATGGGATAGTGAATATCTAAATTTTTATATATCAAGAATAGTTTTAAAAGAAAGATGTATGACAAAGTGGAAAAAGTCATGTGACATGGTTTGTCTTATTGGAATGGGTTTGTTTATGTTGATGCTACTACACGTTCATGAATGAGATGGGAATTTTAAATTTATAAAAAATTTTTTAATGTATTTTGGATATATAATCAAACCAATTTCATTTAGATTTCTTCTTTTTTTTTCCCATTATGTTTGTTATTAAATATCCCACACTGTGTTTACAGATGATCTGTTTTAGCAAAATTGTGATCAGTCCCATTATAGTGAGCAACTAATGTGCTGTTTTTTTAAAATGTCTCTTTGTCTTCATATAAAATTTTGAGGTTTCTTCAATATATTCTTACTGGAAATCCTCGCTGGTGATAGAGTAAATTCGTCCTTCAAGTTTTGACTCATTGTTTTAAATAAATTCTACATTGTAGTTGATAATGTTGGGGGTAAAATATATTATTTTTTGGGATTTGTTGGGTTTGTCAGGTGGGGCTGCTTTTCTATTTTGGAATATTTTATGAGCCTTTTGTTTCACGTTGAATATGTGACACCCACCGGTGGTCGCGGTCGCAGCACCAATGCCAATATGGGACATCCACTGGTTGCAACATCAATATGTGACACTGCGCCGTCGGCCCGTGGTCAACTCCCAGTTGCAGCATGAAGCTGTAAGGTTTCTTCCATCAGCGTTTGAGGTTGACTCATTATCGCCACCGCCAACCTGTGTCCTGGTCGTTTATGGTTCGATACCAACTTTGTTGTTCTCAGCTTGCCTCCAACGCCAGGTCACCGAAGTAACTGCTTTGATCTCAAGTCTAACCTATCCACGTTGTGACTTTGATCTTAGGTAGATGAAATCAATCAGGCATTGGGTCGCAGTGCAAGCTGAATCCAGGGTAAAGGTGATAGCGCACAAGCGTAAGTAAAAGAAAAATAATAAAACAAACTCACGAGGTTCAAATATGTTGAAAAATAACAATTAACTTTATCTGTTGAATACGTTTCTATGGATTGGTTACACTTTTTGCATTTCTTAAGTGAGTTATGGTATCTTAAGTCGTTCGTCAATAAAAACTTGCTTTTGTTAAGAAGACTAACTCAAAAGGCGTGGAAATCTTGGTCAGCTCCTGCAAGGCACTATTCTCCAAGCCCAACAGTTCTCTGTTGATCTGTGTCTGCGTCTACGATCTCCAAGCCAACTTAACTCTACTCAAACTCTGAACACCTGGGGACATTCGTTTATATGGACACCGACCAAAATCGGGATGGGGCCTGTCGTGGTTTGGGTTCTTTGACAATTCTCAATTCCCAACAAAAATTTTCTTTGTCCCCAGGATAGGAAAATTTATTATTTCTCATTTTTGGAAGCTAATCACTTTCCCCCTTGGGGGTTTTCTCCCTCATCCATGAGGAGAGGTCGGAGGAGAATTATCCTCCTAGACACTTCCTTTCTCATATTGGTATCTCATACCAATCCTCTTAGTGGGTGTCAACAACTTCCCCACCTTTCTCATATGTTCACCTTCACCTATCACTCAGTTAATAATCACTCAGCAGCATGGGTGTGGCTAGACACACCCATGCTTTTTTTTCCTTCTTTTCTATTGGCCAGAATTCTTATGAATTCCACGTGACCATAATTAAATTTTTATCTTATCCTGAGCCACCCAAAATCCACTTAGCAGAATCTCCACCGATTCATTAATCACTGCTAGTCAACTTTTAAACTGGGTGGTTATTTTTACTTGATAAACAAATTCTTTTCCTCGTGTATTAAAATTTTCATGTCACCAGATGCTCATTTTCAAGTCACCATGTCTGACAATAACAATGATCTCCTTCTCGACTCTTTTCTCATGTCAAGATCTGGACATACAACAAATGGGTCTCCTCGCTGGACACAAGAACCAAAACTGAATGATATCTCTGAAAGATAATTAGTGGCTATTCTTTTAGGGTGGTATCACTGAAATTCCTTTTCAGTTGCATGCATGACCTGGCTTTATCTTTTAGAATTCTGTTTTCCTTGTCACGTCACTATCTGATCATGACATTAATTCTGACAGAATCCGAAATCTGGTTTTCTCTTACGGATTTTCTGTCTTTTGCGAAAAAATATCTTTCTTCGTAAATGAAATAAAATCTTTCCCATTCATTTTTTTTTTTTTTAAACATGTCACTCGGTCTGTCTTTCATTATAGCTCTTTCTCGCCTTAAGTATTTCTCGTTTTAATTTCTATGCTTAATTAGTTAGCCAATTACCATAGCTAAATAGTGTCACAAATATGAAATAGGATATTGGAGGGTCTTGAAAGTATTTTCGATATATTTTTATTCATGTAAATATTGAGTGTTGCATGTCTAGGAAAGGTAAAGTATTGTTTTATTCCATTTTGTATATAAATTCTATTGTATGTTCAACTTTGTTTAGCTTATCTACAAGATCAGGTAAATCAGTATCACAGGGATATATTAATAGAGCGTCATCAGTATATCAGAAGTATCTTGTTTACTTAAAATATTTTTGAAAGGACCAGATTTGAGAAATTCTAAGAAAATACATGCCAACATTCCACTAAGAGGTGATCCCATTTGTAATTCAAATTTTTGTTTATGAAAATTATTATTAAATGTGAAATAGCACTGATTGGTGATGAGATAGCTGTTTCTTTTTTCGTTTTTTTTTTTATAAACATTTTACAACAGGGATGTCTGATTTTATATTAGCCCTTAGTTTTTCAATTCAGTTACCTGAATATTTTTTATATGTGATGGACCGATTGTTTCAAGGGTTAAAATTTTTGTTATGACTTTAGCCAGTTAATGGGGGGTGGGGGCTTGCTGCCTATTCCTGAAATAATGGGGTATATTGGGATGCCTATTTTGTGGGTTTTAGGAAGACAAAGTTTGGTTAGGGTTCTAGAGTGATATTCTATATCATGACTTTTAATCAGTTTCCTTATTGCTTTGGTAAATTTTTGTGTTTCAGTAATGATTTTCTGTTCATTTATTTCTTCATGTGTTGGTAGGGTTTGGGTGGTATGTATATATAAGTGGCAGATTTTGAACAGAGTTATTTCTAAATTATTGTATTTAAAAATTGAGAAAATTTTACACCTTTAAAATTAAAATTTTCTTCACTAACAGAAAAAAAATATTTGTAACTAAAATTTTGTCGCAGATAAATGTAGCTACATAAGCACCAATTGACACCTGGCAGTCAATCAGTACTACTCAACTGTCTTTCTTCATTTCTTGTTAATTACAAACTGGAAATATTGTCAAATGAAACAAAAATTACATTTTCAACATGTAGTAGCAGCAGCAGCTGAAATTTGAGATTTATATTCAATATCAGATTTGAAAATAGACTTTACTTTATGTAAACCAAATCCAAGTTTACAAAGTCATAGAGTTATGAAAATACTCAATTTGAAAGAGGGGATAAAATAACAGGAAATGGTCATTTAGGTTAAATCTTTCTGTAAAAATTAAGAGTAAAAAAGTAAATTGTACTCTTGAGGTTTTGAAACTGTAAACAAATTTTCCATTTATTGACTATGGAATAGTCAATAAAATCATTTTAGCTATACAAATTGAAACCATTTCTTTATTCAGCTTTTATAAACACCAAATTGATTCTTAATTTCATTCAATCACTTCAACATTAAAAAACTTGTCTTAATTTATTTTTTCAAAACTTTGTCAAGTATTTTGTCTCATATGTGTTGCTCTTTATTTCCAAATGAATTCAAAAATTAAAAATTAATAAAAGTGACACATCAATTGGGCTCTTTGGAGCTGAAACAATGCAGATCTTGGAAAAATAAAATATTTTCACAGATAAATTATCAAACCATGATTAACAGATAAATTGAAGAATTTTTCTAAAGTATAAAAATGTTTGATAACACCAATCTCTGATCATGTGGTTGAAAATTTGTTAAATATCTTGGTTAGGCTAATTTTGTCACTAAATTTTCTTGCAGTTTTTCAATATTTTGGTGACTTTACTTTCATTGTTTGAAAAATATTTTCATCTTTAGAGACTTTTCTTATGTAAAAAAATGAACAAAAACCTAAAACTGAATTTGAAACAAAACAGGAGAAACAAATTAATTTCTAAATTTCTTTTCTAAATTTTGAAAATCCAAACAGATTCCTAAAGTGGTTGCATACAAAAAAAAACAAAAAGAAAGTCTTAAGTCTCAGATATAGAAATTAAAAATAAAATCTTATTTTCTCATGTACCCTTTTCACAAGTTATGAGCAGAAAACAAAAAATTCTCTTAAAATACCCAACTATTTGTAATGACTTCTCTAAAACATTGTATTTTGAGTAAATATAAGTCACTCTGAAAGTAATGACTTCTATTAGCTCATGATGTCAAAAGCAAACATTGATGGCATGGCAGTAGAGACTGAGCCTTCCTGTCAATAACCCATGTTTCTTATTAATTTATTTTTTAGTTTTGTTACAGATAGCAGTTGAGCATTGTTCTAGTAAAATGGAATCTGACATGAAAATGCATGTAAAAGAGGTGCATCATTGAATACAAAAAAAAAAGTTTCTCCCATTGACACACTTTCTGATTGTTTATAGAGACCAAACAGTGGATGTAAACACAGTTAAGTAGTGGATAGTGTGTTTCAGCATTGTTGCTGTGAAAAAGTGGTTTGTCTTCATTGGTGTCAGTTTTGTCACATGCAGCATGTGACTTCATATTGAATGGTGGTGACTTTGCAGAAAAATGCCTCCATCCAACAGTGCCATTATTCTAAGTGTTTGTGTGAAAATAAATAGAAGGCATTACTTTTGGAACATCCCTCATATATGCAAAAAAGAGTATATCTTTAAGATCAGCAGAACTTAGAAATGTTTTGTTAGTGCACTGTTCCCAGAACTGAATACACATATGGAACATTTAAAAATCACAAAAAGAGGAAATGAACAGATACTAATTATTAATAATAATATTATTTTCAAACATTATATTTGTTTCAAATATATAAAAGCATCTCTACACAGTGTCACTTTGCCAAACAGCCATAAAGTGATTAAGATGACAACATCAGCTCAGATAAATGAAGTACAGAGTTTATAACAGTTCTTACACAGGAACATACATTGGTATCAGATGATTAAAATAAGTCAAAATCAAACATAGAAACTGCAAGAAAAAAAAAAAAAAAAAAATTTGTATTGTGATTGCAAATGAAGATAAAAGGGATTGCAATGTATCTTCAAAGATGAAGAATTTGTTCTCAGACACCACCCTGCCCTTGTAAGAGAGTTTGAAATAACAAACCATAACAATCTAACATAATGGAGAAAATCCATGGAATTTTCTCCATATTTCCACACATTAAATTCCTGACCTGGAATCGTATTTAACCTTTGTAGAGTGGCAAATAAATGTAACTTTTGGCCACCAAATACTGTGTTGGTGAGGGCCACTTCATAGAAAAATAATATTAAACCAAAAGTACTGGTACGAAAATATAAAAAATTTTGGACAACTTTAACTGAAATTTTGTTAGTCCCTTCCTGATCTTAGTTGGCTGGAATTAAATTTGGTTTATGCTTTACAAATATGTTTGATGTGAGGCAAAACAAAAATATTATTTGAATTGGACAACTCACTATAGAGCAACTGTCAGCATGCTAATCTGACAGATCATTATTTTATAATGAATTTGGTCCTCACAGGGTGCTCTACTCTTGAGCTAAACCAAGCTGCTTAGAAGTCTTAAATAACTTTCTCTATTGACAAATTTCAGACATATTTATATTGCATTAGTTTTATATAGTTTAACATTATTCACGTGTAGACTATCGTCCTCATCTTTGTTGTCCAAACATAAATAATGATAATTCCTCATCTGAGAAATTCCAACAGAATTTAACTTAAACCCAATATTTTTTCTCTTTGAAGCTCCAGATTTTATGAAGGGACATTCTGAGTGACCTTTCCTCTTGTGCAGGATAGAATGCTTCAAGATGGCTAGGGTTTGCATATATATGGTTTGTGCATTTAAATGTGCAGATTCCCTTCAAATGCAGACAGTGAATTAATTTCATGCTTTTATAGAATATTTGTCAACTTTTGTGAATTTTACATTCTTCAGATTCAACAAGCACTCTTGATGAAAGTTCAGTCAACAGAAGAGAATTTCTCATTTGTTTACTGAAGACATTGATTCTTTAAGTGAAACTGTTGACTGTAAAAAAAAGTGGGATAACTCAAATCATTAATCTCGACACTGGTAAAGTTTGTTGCAATTGTTTCAAATTGACCAAACTGAGAAGAGAAAAAAAAAAAAGATTTTATAAGCAAGATGAAAATCAATTCAAATATACAATACATAACCAGGATTTTTTTACCCTTAAATTCCTTTTGCCTTACAGATGGATTGAGAATTTGCCATTTTTCACTTCTACAAGATTCTTTTTTTATTACAATTATCAATTTAAAGAGATTTAATATTTTATTCTTAATATAAATTATGTCATTCATTTCTGAAATTATGCACTGTCGTTCTGTCAAAGTGGAAAATAAATTTTTTTCTCAATTCTTCAGTCTGTTAGTTTTTATTTATTAAACAAAATCAAATTCAATAATAAAGAAATAATTGACTTTTCTTTTTATATTTTTTCCTAAATAAAATCATACATGAAAATGTTTTATTTTAAAGGGAAATTTTATAACTTAAAATTTTTAAAAAATGACATTGCTCAAATTCAGTTGACCATAGCAAAGGAATGTTTCCATTCCAAGAAAAAAAAAAAAAAAAAAAAAAAAAAAAAAAAAAGGAATTTTTTTTTTTCCTTTCTAAACAAATCAAGCAAAAAATAAATTAACCATTTCATGGATTTACAAATGTTATAAAAGAAAGTGAAGTTATACGGGTGGAAGGTTACAGAGATTTTGGGTGGCTTATACACGAGAAGGTTAATTTTTTTTTTTTGTCACCAGAAGGTAATCACAAATTTAATTGTACACATCTACTCTAGCGTAAAAAGGTGTTTATTATGATACTACTCCAATGTCATGATTATAAAAATATATTTGATCTTTGAGGACAAGAAAGCAAAAATGATTGTGAGAGCAGTATGGAAATAATTTAACCCTGATACTAGAGTATAGAATGAGGACTTTGTCTAAAAGGGGTTTATAAATATAAATTGTATAAATTATTAAAGAAAAATGTCTTAAAATAAAGAATCTCATAAAGCATGCTCAATAAAACTCAGTGCAATTGTCATGTTAATAAAATTAGGAGCAATCAAACTCAGGGTATTGCTGTGAAAAAAAAAAAAAAAATTTAAATTGACAAAAGACAAAATATGAGAAAAGAAAATATTACACTTCAGTCTGGAAACTGAAATTTATTGTTTTAGAATAAACCTCTGATATTTGTAAAATCTTCAATACCCCAGTTTCATTTAAGTCTATTTACAGAATCACAATTAGGGCGGGAAAAAAATGAAGAACATTAGGAAATCTAACAAAGTTTAAAGAATCCATTCTTTTGAAAATTACACAAAAAAGTTACAGTAATTTTTTATCAGAATTTCAAATTTTAAACAAATTTCAAAAGTTTAAAAATGTTTTGGTCAAAAAATTAAATGCGAAATGAAAAACAACTAAAATAAAAATATTTCTTTAAAAATTTTTTTTTTTTTAAATCTGCCTCTACTCAAGGAAATATGAATTTTAAAATGCAATAATTTTTTTTTTAGTAATTGGGTATTACTCATTTATTCTTATTCAATGTGAAGAATAGAAAGATGAAGGGTGAAAGAAGCTTGATTAATAAAAATGTTGGACAAATAGGTAAATGATTTGAGCATTTCAAGTCAAAAGCTTTTTAACAATAACTTAAGAATTCAGTGGTTTACAAAAGAGTAGCCCAACCCCATGACATCAAAAGTTGATAATTATAGGTTTAGACATTTTCAAATGTATTTATTTGATGTTAATAACAAATTTCTCTCAATGATTTGAGTGAATATAAATATGGCAGCATTAATCATTTAAAAAAAAAAAAAAGAAAAAAAAAAATGGATTTTTTAAAACAAACAAAAAACTAATTTTATTTTGGAATTATGTTTTTGTGTGTTCATTTTCACTCAATGTGTGGCAGGAAGAGGCTGATTTTTTTTAATACAAAACAGAATGTTTTTTAGTAATTTGAAGACATTTTCTGCATAAAAATAGTTTCAGAGACTTTTAAAGACATTTTAAAAAAAAAAATTATGGGTAGAAAAACATTTCAAATTTTTTTATTTTAAATAATGAAGATTTTTCTTTGAATAACAGACAATGCAAATTGGTACCTTGTGCTTTGATACTGCAGGAACTAAATTTCAACAACAGAATTCTACATTTCATTCTAAAATGCTTCAGTTCATTAATGTTTACAACTTGGTTCAATTTATAACAATTCTTTCAGCACCAAAAAATCATTCATTATGATAGAGTCATAGGAAAAAAAGTTTTGTTTTTACATATATAATTTATATAAGGATCCATTAGAAATCAGTTGTTTACTTTCATTAAATAGTGAAGCATATTTGATCAGCAATAACATTTTTATGCTAAAAACAATATTGCGACATGTGCCCCCCCAAATATATATGCCTGTAGAATGTATAGATATAAGGATGTGATCTGAAGACAAAGGAAGGATTTGGGGAGAATTTGTTAAACATTTTCTTTACTGACTTAAATATCTTAATTATTGTTCTTCATAACTTAATCTTTATCAGTTATTTTTACAGTCTGGAGTTTTTTGGGGTTTTTTTTTCCTTATGCTTAGAGCATGGCATAAGAAAACTTTTGGCAAATGTTTCATCTGAAATGCAGAAGACAAAAGTTTGAAAGGCCACACACTTGTGGGAGAAGAGAGAGAAAAAAAGAGATGATGAGAGAGAGAAAAGTGAAGACATGAGAGAGAGAGAGAAAAGTGAAGACATGAGAGAGAGAGAGAAAAGTGAAGACATGAGAGAGAGAGAAAAGTGAAGACATGAGAGAGAGAGAAAAGTTGGAAAAGAGAAGAAAAGTGAAGAGAGAGAGAGAGAAAAGTGAAGACATGAGAGAGAGAGAGAAAAGTGAAGACATGAGAGAGAGAGAGAAAAGTGAAGACATGAGAGAGAGAGAGAAAAGTGAAGACATGAGAGAGAGAGAAAGAAAAGAGAGAGAGAAAGTGAAGAGAGAGAGAGAGAAAAGAGACATGAGAGAGAGAGAAAAAGAAGACATGAGAGAGAGAGAAAAGTGAAAACAAGAGAGAGAGAAAGATGAAGACATGAGAGAGAGAGAGAAAAAAAAGATGAGAGAGAGAGAGAGAAAAGTAAAGAGAGAGAGAGAGAGAGAAAGAGAGAGAGAGAGAGAAAAGAGATATGAGAGAGAGAAAAGTAAAGATATGAGAGAGAGAGAGAAAAGTAAAGATATGAGAGAGAGAGAGAGAAAAGTAAAGATATGAGAGAGAGAGAGAAAAGTAAAGATATGAGAGAGAGAGAAAAGTAAAGATATGAGAGAGAGAGAAAAGTAAAGATATGAGAGAGAGAGAAAAGTAAAGATATGAGAGAGAGAGAAAAGTAAAGATATGAGAGAGAGAGAAAAGTAAAGATATGAGAGAGAAAAAAAGACGACAGAGAGAAAAAAAAGACGACAGAGAGAAAAAAAAGACGACAGAGAGAAAAAAAAGACGACAGAGAGAGAGAGAAAATTAAAATGTAAAAAAATACTAAATTAAATAACTAAAAGAAGAAATAACTTAAAAAAAGAGAGAAAAAACTTTTAAAAATCTGATAACTACAAGACCACAGTTGAAGCTGTTAATGGTGCACTGGGAATTGGTGTAGTATCATTTTTAGGTACCATGGTAGGGCTGTTAGTGTTGCTGGGTTGGGCAATGTGTGTGTTACTTCCCATTTTTAATAAAGTGTCTGCCACCCAAAAATGTTCAAGATTTTCACTTGGATGCAGGCTGGCAGAACTCATCATCATGACAACATCTAATGACTGCCCTCCACTGACAGTTTTTGGTGATGAAGGAACATCCAACTGCAATTCACTGACATCTTTTGAAGATGAAGGAAGATTTTGACTGTCTGAAAGAATGAAAGAAAAGATAAAAGAGAAATGAAAAAATAGTTTCTGATGAAGTCTCTTAGAGTCTAAAGTTGGAATATTTTGTCTGATTAAGAATCCAGAAATTTAAAAAAAATTTTGTGATGACAAAATGTCAGGAAAAATGGTGAAGAAAATTTGAGAAATAATTTAGAAACAAATGGTATTTGGTGAAATTAGTTGTTTCCATTTTTAGTCAGTATTCTTTAAATGAAATGTCAGGTGAAATTAAAATCTATTACTTAAAATAGTTTTTCAGGAAATTAGACTTCTCAAGTCCACTGTTATTGCTTTTTCTAGTATTGACAGGAGTTTCCTTCCTGACTTTTTGTTTGAGGTTGAGTGGAAAGTCAATATCTTGATTATATCATTATTTTCCCTTCTAATTACATTTGCCACCTATTTTAGTTGTTGCTGTTGTTGGAAGTCTTTAAATAGTGTGATTTTGTTATTTAGTAAGGCTCCTTATTATTTTGTAGAATCAGCCTATAGGGTCTGATGTAGTATTGTTTTCTTTGGGGCTTAAAGCATTTAATCGCAAGAAGCTATTTTTTAATCACCGATCTGAGAAAATGGTTGTTCATAGCTTACACATTTCTGAATGAGTTAGACACCATGCATGACATCCACATGAAAGGCAGAGAAGGTAAAGAATGGATAACAAACAAAAAAGATAAACTTCTTTTTAAAAGAGAGAAATCATTCAACTTTTTGAAATTTTCATCTTTAATCACAGGTTTTCTCATCAGGAAAGAAATCAAATTTTGACAAGTCATGAAATTCTTTAAAGAATAAAAAATTCTTATTGTTAATCTCTTCATTAGAGTTACATTCTCTAATTTTAATTTTAGTTTTTTCCTCATAGATTTTGTTTTTTACTTTCTATGCATGTACAAGGATGGGCTGAAAACTTCATAGGCTGACTATGTAGGAGCAATGCTAGAGCTGTGAAATTTTGCATGTATTAATTTTAACTCTTCTTACTAATAAATGCATTGTTTATTTTCAAGTAAACTGACATCTGACTGTTCAAAGAAAACTTTAAATGTAACTAGTAGCAACTTTTCTCTTGAAAATTTGGTATTGTGGTTTTATCAAGGACCTGCAGAAAAGGGTTTAGCCCTCAAGAACATTCATGCTGACATGATTGCTACATTAGGGGATAACATTCCAGCTTACATCAACAACAGTGCAAAAGTGAGGAGCTGAATTTAAGAGGGGAAAGGGAGAGTCTTGAAGAAGGCCCAAGGTCTGGAGGTCCTGCAACTGCCAAGGAAAACATTCATCACCAGACTGATCACAACACAGAAAAATCTGACAATGTTTGAGGCAGATCCAGCTGGTTTCCTTGAATGTTTCCTAGCCCAGGATGAGTACAGAGACAATCCATGCAGTGGAAACACCCACTCCTCACATGCTCCAAAGAAGGCTAAGTTAGTTTCATCTGTAGGGAAGGAGATGGCATCAGTGTTTTGGGGATGTAAAAGGCACTGTGTTTATTGACTATCTTCAATAGGGTGACATCATCAACGGAGAGTACTATGTCAACTTGCTGAGGCAGTTAGAAAAGGCTATCAAGATGAAATGTGCGAGAAAACAAGGGAAAAAAAAAAACAACTTCTTGTGAAACAAAAACGAACGCATACTTGCGACAAAAAAAGGAAAGCCTTCTTGTGACACAAAAACGAACGCCTTCTTGCGAACGAACACTTTACAACAGCAAACGAGCAAAACGGCACACAAGACTGCTGCCGATGGACGACCGACCGCAATGGCTTTTGTCGCCCAAGAAAAGACACCAAACGACTCGCGCGTCTCCTTGTAGTCCTCGGTCGAATCCATTATGGTACTCCAAGGTGTGCCCGGCGACAACACACACACGCAATTCAAGGATGTTTCTGCACACGCTTGTTACACTCCTCCCTGATCTCTAGATCACAGAAATGGCAATGTGGGGCAAGCCGTTTCTGCCTGGTGCTCCGTCTCAGTGGTATGGTCTCAAGCGCTTCCTCAGTCGTGCTCTCTTCAGACGTCTTGCTGAGCTCATCCCGCATAGGTTTATCAGGCACGCTACTCTCTGAGGTGTGCTCTTCCTGTGATTTTATATATACCATCGGGGCTTCATCATCATCAGAAGAAAAAGAACTAACGTGGTTGCTGACGGAATAATCCTTCCCGCACGCTGGACGCACGTCTTTTATGTGGTGCGGTATTCCATCAACAGAGACAGAGTGTGGGCTATTAATTTGTGTCACCGTACCCTTGTTGAATTGTGTCGTACACCTTCCATGCGGATTTTTCACCCAGACAGTCTCTCCTAACGTATAAGGATTGGCAACTGTGTCGTCACGCACCAAAGCTGCGTCGATACCCATAATGCGGACCCTGTAAGTGTAGGTTGCATTCACCGGTGCAGTTGAAGCTGTTTTATTGTCCGTTGGGGTAACATTGTGCCAATATACAGCTTCCAAAACTGAACACCGTGTTCTCGTCACAATGCACTTTATTGTACGATGGGATTTCTCAACTATCCCATTCCCCGATGGTACGTGGGCACAGTGAAATCATATTTGTACATTCCACTCTTTGCCAGCGTGGCAAACCTCTCTCCGCAAAACGCTGCGCCATTATCCGTAAGCAGCTCAACCAGCGTCCCTCTTTCACAAAACACTACTTCCAGCTCCTTGATGATGCTAGCAGAGTCTTGGTGGTGCAAGGGCTTCCAAATGGCAAAACGACTGGGACCACAGTCTATCAGCGTCAGGTATAGTTGATGTCCGAAATGGGTTACATCCATCGCAACCCTGTGCCAATTTTCCGCGACATCAAGCCTCCTCGGTTTCCAATGCACTGGGGCCGGGTCAATTGACTGGCATTCCTTGCATCCCCTAACCACCGCTCGCACCTCAGATTTTGTTACTCTTGGGTTGATCAACTTCACAAAATGGAATGTTCTCTTCACACCAGGATGTCCGCTGGATTGACGAATGGCTCATACTTGAGCAACATCTCGCTCTTCAGCCACAGTGCACATGGGTTCTGTTATTTTGCGCATTTCATTTAACCATCGCTGCGGTACTCTAGCAAGTTGGTCAGCTCGATTGTTACACGACTTGACAAGCTCGTATTCTAAGGCCAACTCTTGGAGTGTGGCTAGCCGACGCCTGATTAGCATCTCGGAGGCTGCCTTGGTGTGCACTCTCATCCATCCGGACAGAGTGTCAGCTACCCAGCGATGCACACATGCTGAATCTGTCCGTAAATGAATGGTTTTGGCCTTCCATTGTAATGAAAGGTGGACACCTCGCAACACAGCATCGAGCTCAGCTAAGTTGATGTGCTTGTCTTTGTGCACCAGTCGGAGCCAGCTTGCATCTTCTGCCACGGCGCCATTCCTCTCCACAACCACACTGGTGGCTAAGGAGCATGCATCTACCCACACGGTTACATTTTGCTCACTGATGCACCAGTCACCTTTCACTGGATCGTCCTGGGCTAGTCTCTTAAAAATGTCATCGATCAGCTGGGCTAGAAAAGGGTCCTGCACTTCATTGTTCCATCCAGTGGTAACAGTGTTTGCCCTCTGCTTCACAAATGCCGTGGCGACACGTAACCAACCACATACAGGAAAATGGCCAGTCAGCTTCCCGCACAGCAAGAAGACAATTCGGCGGGTAAGTTTATTGGAGACTACCAGAAGTTCACATCCGCAGCGCCATCGCAGTTTTCCTTGCTCCTCCCAGATATGCAATCCCAGTACGCGTGTGCCAATTCTTAGCCACTCCAGGGTCTTACTTGACAGACCAAAAAAAAAAAAAAAACAACTTCTTGCGACACATGAATTTCCTAGGATAACTGACAAAAGGGTTTTGCTTCATCAGGACAATATTCTAGCAGAAAAGTCCTTGGTTTCAATAGCTGCTGTGCATGGCTGTGTCTTTGAACTGGTTGATCACCCTCCATATTCTCCCAATTTGACTATCATCTGTGTCCCTACATGAAAAAACACTTGGCTGGTAACAAGTATCACAGTGATGATGACATCATATCTGCTGTTGATGACTATTTTGACCAACAATTTGAACAGTCTTATTGTCAGTTTACCTGGAAAGGAAGAATGAAGTTATTAATAAGAAGAATTGAAATTAAAGCATGCAACATTTCACAGCCCTAGCATCACTTCTTCATAGGCAGACCATCCTGTATTTAATATAAAAAGAAAATAAATTCCTTTGTACTTATAATAGAGACGGTTATGGCAATAAATATGAATATATTAAAAAAAAAATCATTGTGCATCCTGCTTATTAATGAAGTTCTAAGCAGGTTTTTTTTTTTTTCAAGTGGATCGTCATCTTTTCATTAACGTTCCTATTTTATAATAGAACAAACCATGTACACCAGATTTGTGCTTTCAGCTGATTTTTTAATTTAGCTGCTTTTAAAGATTTTATTGCATCCAAAAATATTTTCTCTGCAAAGAAAAATGTTGAAATGCAGAAATCAATTTTCAATGCACTAAACTTTTTAATTTCTGCATGCTTATGGGTCACAGGTCACTCTCCCTATCAAATATACAAACAGACTATCGGGGAAAAAGTGAATAGGCAGAATTTTATTTGCTAAACAATTATAATTACTTTAATATTAAGATAAAATTAATCAAAAACTCAAAATGGCACACATGAAAAAAATAGCTTTTAATGATTGTTTCTTTCATGCAGTTTTTCTCACATGATGCAGAAAAATTTTTTAACTGACTGAACCCAACAAAATATCAGAAGCAAAAGGTTGCACACACACACATTTATATATATATATATATATAAAACAGGTTTTAGTTCCCAGCAGTCTTCAAAATACTAACTTTATAAATATAAGATAAAAACTCAGATGATCTAGGCTTTCAGTTATTTAGGAAAGTGAAAAGATTTTCAAACAAATATGATAAAAAAAAAAAAAAAAAATTAAAAAATAATTATAATTGCAAACAATTTTGACCAATTTGAGAAAATGTCAGAAAAATGACATAAACTGAAGTGGGGAGAAGAAAGATAATCAGAAGAAAGAAGTTGATCCCCAAAAAGTTTGAGACATTAGCACACTGAATGACTTTCCTCTCCCTGACATGTAAAAATGGACTCAATAACATGTGTGATGTAATAAGTAAAGAGGTAATGTAGCAGTGGCAGCTAGGATTTAACACCATTTGCTTGCAGCATGATTGTTGGCACAACAAAAATTAGACATTCCAAGATAATAATTGCTTTAGGTTTTTAGCAAACAACAGTAACAAAGTTAGTAGAAAAAGAATATATAAATTCTAGACAAACATCAGTGGTACGTGTACCCTGCAGGCATCTACAGGTGATAGCAAAACAGGACTTTCAGTGACTGACAACAATATTAACCAGCCAATGAAGGGGGAAATGGCATGATCCTAATTCAACATCGGTGCTACTGACTTCCCCTCTGTCATCAAACACAAATTGTGTAATATCTCTATCATAGTATGAGAAGTTTCCAGACTCATCAAAAGCCTTGACCTAAAAAGGCTCTACTGGGTCTGGATAAAATCCTGGTGATTATCTCCAATCTTGACAAAATTGTTTCACTACTTCCCAAAGGAGAAATGCTTCCCAAATCTATGAAGATATTAGCTGCATGCTCTGTTTTCAAGAAGGCAGGTGAGTACTCATCCCAGTTGTAATATTGACCCATCAGCCTTCTTAATGTCAACAGCAAACACTTTGAGTCTATGATCAACAGAAATCACCTACTGAGTGACAAGTAATATAGACTTCTCTTTTCTAGGTCCACTGCTGATGTCCTAACTACTATTACACAGAAAATCAGTGAAACAGGAGACAAATTCCTCACAAGTGCAATCGCCTTAGGTATATCAAAGGCCTTTGACAATATGTAGTACAAGAGATTGCTTTACAAACTTTCCAGCTATGGAATTTCTGAAAGAGTTCTCAAAATTATTAAGTCCCGCCTAACAGGTAAGTACATTAAGGTTGTTGTTAATCATTAGTCTTCTGAAGATCATGAAATCAATGCAGCCATTGCCCAAGGCACTCTTCTTGGTCTTACCTGGTTTCAACTTTATATTAATGATCTGTATAACAACATACTCAGATCATTAGTAAATATCCATGCAGATAATACCACAGTGTATAGGTGTACCTACAAAAATCTTGATGATCAAAGCCTGACAGCTGATCTTTCATCTGACCTAGCTCTAAGAACTCAATGGGAGAAAAATTGGCTTGTAACATTCAATACACACAAAACCACACAATTCATCTTCACTAAGTAGATCGAGTTTTCTCCACACATGATGAATAGTTGTATTCTCAATGAAGCTCCTTGCCTTGAATGTTTATTGGGACTCAAATTCACCCCAGACCTCATAGAACTCATATAAAAGATTCATTGCTAAAAGATGCTGGAAAAATGGTTCATTCCTTATACCACTCCAGTAAGTACCAAACTCATCCTGCTATGCTTTATCTTTACAAGAGCCAGATCAGATAAAAATAAATGGAGTAATATCTCGACTGGAGCTGCCCAGGCCTTACTTTCCAGTCTTGATAGAATTCAAAATTGTCCATGCAAACTTGTGGGTGAATTATTTTCCACTCTATAATCTCTTTCCCCACAGACAAAATATTGTAAGCTAGACTATCACTATTTCCATAGCAAATGTTCTGACAAGCTATGTTCCTTAGTACCGCCAGTTATGACCTTCACAACTAAGACCCACCATGCCACATACACAGAGAGCAATTATCCCCATTCTCTTTGTGTTCCTTTAATACAACAGCTTCTTCCCAAGAACTGCTACTTTGCAGACTCTTGAGATTATGCTTCATCAAACACTACAATCTTAACCTCTTCAAGTCAAAGGTCAACTGTTATCTTTCCTATGTATACACATAAAAAGCACTTCTTACATCCTCTTCTTCCGTTCATACAAAAAAGCTTACACAGTAATCCTATACGTTGAGTGGCTCTTGGGCCTTGTACTTAGTGAACAATTACTAAAAAAAAACTGCATGGGATTTTGTACTTGTTGATCAACAAGAATATGATTATTAAAAGTGCAGTACCCTTTATTGTGAGCCACAAAATATTGCTATTAAACTATAGCAGAATGATGTCATGTCGTTTGCTCTGATGACTAACTTTTGAGCAGACAGTCAAGTTCAGGTATTAATGAGAATGCATGATCAGCAGCAGGGCATTATGGTGGGTCTTTTCTGTTGGAGTTCACAAGGACCCCAAGTGAAACCAGAGTCTGTCTTAAAAGGTGTGACATCCACAGATTTTATTGCATCCATTGACACTTGCACGTGTCAAATTTAAACCCCATTTAGCATGTATAGGAATTTTGATGACTTGACTAAATTCCTTGCAGCCACACCCAACAAACTACTAAGTTATGGACAGTCCTGGAACATAATTGCGTAGATCATCCCAACAACAACAGGACCCCACTATGTAGACTTCATGGCTTATATTTTCCAAGTTCTGAAGTAATTATGAATTAAACACTGCTAAAATAACTTTCTATGCTAAGCAACAACTAAAAAATGTAAAATAATGATACCTGTCTGGAGCACATTGTAAGCTATGGAATTTAATTCATGTGTTGGATTGGAGTCAGATGTAAAAACTTCAGGTTCAACATACTCAGGCACTGGATGACTGTGATATGGCATGACATAATCATGGAAAATAATTGACTGACTGAGATGATTATCTTCTCGCTGTTTCAGCATGATACTGGCTTCATCAATGAGCTGAAAAATAAACAAGGCTTTCAGTTGTTGAGGAAGAAAGAATGATAAATATTTGAATATTAATTTATATGGCAACAAATATTTGTAGAGATTCAAATGCTTCTGTGCATCCTTGTATAATGCTTCTTCCACAGCCTGGATAAAGGTTGTCTTACTTCCCATAGATCCATTAATATTTCAGGCTTGAAATATCAAAAAGGGTATATTGCTTTCCAAATACAAGAAAACTTTCTCCAAAGACAATCCTATGAATGTGTGCTGAAAAGTTCTTGACCCAATTTTTTTTTCACAAAATATGTATTTCAATGACCAAACATCAAAATCCTTTTGGGGATGGGGAAGGTTAAAGGAATTTGAGAAAAGATGTGCTGTGTTGAACTGTGAGAGTGGAATAGCATGTATGGCTTGAGGTTGTTCACCTCTCAATCAGGCCCAAAATCTTTTCAGTACCCCAACATAAATAAATGTCCTGCAAGTTATTTATTTGAAAAAAATTGAATTGCCATTCAAAAACAAATTTGGGAAGAGACTTGTTACAACCTGTATTTAGCCACTTTTTCTTGATTTATTTATAAAAATAAAAAATCTTCATATCAAAGAGTAAAAATAAAACAGATAAGGTTAGAGAAATTTATTTCTTGAGGAATTTCTTTTTGATTATTTTGCAGAAATACAAGAGATCTGGAAATGCAAAGAGCACTTTTTAAAACCAAATAAAATTTTTCTTTGTTATTCAAATCTGAACTTCATAGATTTTCACTTAGAATTTACAAAAAAAGTTCCATAAAGGTTATGTGGCTCCTACATGTACATTTGTATAAGAAAAAAAACACACACACAGCAAAGTTTAGAGTGATGACATCATTTTTAACCCTCTTATTGCTTAAAACTGAAATGTCCATCCTAAAGTCAGAAGCAAAACCATTTTTCCACTGATAGTCATACACTAATAAAAAAAAAAAAAAAAAATTACCCTATCTGGAAGACAGACATCAACATTAGAAGCAGAAGACCATGAAAGATAAAATTGTAAATATTTTTGAAAATAATTTGCAAAATATCAACAAAAACTTAGGAGATTTATACTTGATAAAATATTTAACAAGCTCAGCTTAGCACAAGGAAATTGCAGTTTATGGAGAAAAAAAAAAAAAAAAAAGTAAAGAAAGCTTATATTCTGGCCTTTACCTGAGCTTGAACACTGATTACTGGTGTAAATAGGAAAGTATTCAATTACCTCAACCACCAGACAACCTCACAATCTCCCAAATTTATTAAATAACACAAATATGGTTTTATTTACATTATTCAAACTATTGTTCTCATCTTTGTTGCCATATTTATCACAAGATTTCGGCCATTGTACACACCGGCCTTCTTCAGGTGTTTGGAATCTCAAACTGAATCCTTTATTTCGCTCAATGGGGTAGACTGTTCTAGTTCCACATGCCATGTCTACTAAATTCTTTGGGTCCTGGAGTTCTGGTAAAAAACATGCAATGATAACAGCAAAAATTGCAATATGATCATTGGTAAAATGGTTGCTGAAGACATTAAGTTTATAAGTCCCAGAAATTCATACACATGGCACAGTGGTTAGATCCAGTGACAGGACCCAAAGAGTTATGAGTTCAATACCTGGTTAAGGCAGTGGAGAACTTGGAGAGGTGAATTAACAGGAGATAACTGACATCCATTAGATATGGCAGGTGTACCTAGAACAGTCTACCAAGCGAGCAAAATAAAACATTCCAACCCCCTGAAGAAGGCTGGAGCGTACAACGGCCAAAATGTTGTGCTAAATATGGCAACAAAGATGAGGACAATAGTCCAAATAATGTAAATAGCATACATAATACGTCATCTTGGAAATAGAGACAGATACAAATATGGCTTATTGAGTGAATGCAAAAAATTCATTTAACTTCAATAAGACACTGTGAATTTATAAATTTTTGTTTGATGCAACACATTGAGCTTACAAACAAATCCCCACCACCACCCTGCCTCCACCAAAAAATACTGGAGCTCATATCTGGACTTGTATTAGACTAAAGTCATTGCGTTTGAGATTTAGGTTAATAAGAATATTTTAAAATTTAGTATGTCTAATAACAGCTTTCCAACCATGCACAAACATAAATCATCAAAAATATATTATTTTTCAATTTTAATGCCTAAACACAAAACAAAACTACAGCTAATTTCTTCTTGTTTAGGGAGGCTGAAAATATATTTTATATGAAATTATGCACAAATAAAGCCACTAAGACACAAACAGTTATTGAGTATTAGAGAATAAGTAAAAAGAAAAAAAAAGAAGGATTATTAAGGAGAAAGAACAATAATAGAACAAGAATTAAAAAGACAAAATAATGATTGACATTGCATTTAAATTTTTGAAGATCAAATTTGACTAGAAAGCAAGAAAGTTCCACAAATGAGAAGTGTGACAGAAGAAACTATTAGCATAGAACTTACACTTACCATCTCAACTGTAAAATGACGAGACATTGCCACCAACCTAGTACTGCACTTAAATTTGTAAAGTTGAGTTACCAAAGAGGAAAGATCATCAAAACAATTACCATGTAAACATTTATAGAAAAGGCACAGGGAAAATTAGATGTTACAGTAATGTGAAAGTGACTGAAGCCAAGATGCCAGGTCAGGACCAATAATATTGCAGATTCTTTTGTATTTTATCAGGAATCTCTAAATACATAGTAGAAGCACCAAACCAGATGTGACAGAAATATTCAATGTATGGACAAATGGTAGACTTATAAATATGTAAAATAGATTTGGTCAAGAAAAAAAATTGTCTAGCATCCAGTGACCAAACTTTCCTAGCAGCAGACCAATTGATTCAATACAATATTTCCACTTCATGTCATTGGAAAACGTTAGCCAGAGAAGGTGCAAGGAGTCACTCTCTTGGAGGTTAGCATCAGCTGCACTGATGGAAGGCAAAAAAGGTTCTCTCAGATGATTAAGAGAGAGAAGTTTTGTTTTTGGATGCATTAAAATTAACCATTTCTTACCCCAGTTAACAACAGATTATAGGTCATTTTTGAGACCAGCTGCCAATTCAATGTTATCGTACCAATCAAATTTATAATTAAAACAAGAGTAAATAGTTGTGTCATCATCAGAGATACTGATTTGTGGTGACACTAAAATTAAATGCAAGACAAATATTTCTATTTACAATCCAAATTTAAGAGGTGAATAATTTATAAATAAAGTCACATGCATACATTATATTGGGTTGCATAAGAAAATAACATTTAGGTGTGCAACAACAATTTTCAAAGAGACATTTTTTCCAGTTGCACACAGAATCTTAAGAAATATAAAACAATGTATCTCTGCTAATATCAGAACTTTAAAAAAGTAAATGCTACAAACATTCTTATATGAATTTACTATATATATGCGTGGGAAAAAATGATATATAAATTTTTATATACCAGAACAATAAGTCTGACCATAATTTTGATTAAAGGAAGGCAATTTAATAAGATGAAAGTATATAGAAAGCACTTTGATCACTAGATTATCCACTGTAAATTTGTGTCCAGGTTCTTATAACATTTCACCTTTCTTGGCAGATCTTCTAAACAAAAGTAATAAAATTATAAATAAAAAGACGAAACTAAATTAAATTGGTTAGACTATACACCCACAAATATTAAAATAAAAAAAGATTTAAATTTAAAACTTCTGCCATCCTGAAGAGCCTCAATTTAGCACTACAGTGGGGTGCAATGGAGCTGCATCTCTTCACAGACTCCACATGTGTGCACTGGTGGGTATTGGACATGCTCACTGACAAAGCCAGAATATGAACTAGGGTGGCAAGTGAGATGCTGATTTGGCGGTATTTGAGTATTCTCGAAAAGATGGTCAAAGAGTACAAGTTATTGATCACCATAAATTTAGTGACATCAAGCAAATAAGTTCACAAGAGTACCACAACAATGATATGTGATCAAGTAGGAGGTCAAGCCAGCATGACTTATACGCTTCAATGGTGAACAAAATTTCTCCAGACCAGATAAGTGCCATACATTGCCAGAGTGGACATCCTGGTGTCAGACGGATGCTGCATTTAGTGAGAAGAGTTCACCTCATAACATCCAAGGTGGCTGTCAGGGAGAGTGGTCAGAATATGTAAAGAATGCCAGTCGACTGACCCAGCCTCAAGTTGTTGACTATGACGCAACTTAAATGCCACTGGAATCTGGACCCACTTGGAACTGGATATTACCCATTATGGTGGACAGCCTTGAGTGACTGTGGCCTCAGTCGATTTGTGAGATGGCAACATCTGCTTCAGTAAGATTCAAGAAGTGTCACCTGACAACTGGAAACTACTTTTTTGAACAAGGGCCACCATTAGAAATTCTAACCGACAAAGACGCAGCATTTCATAGTAAGTTCTTTAAAGATTTCTTGGATGACTGAGGAGTCTAACTCCATTTCCATTGCTTACATGTTCCTGCAGGAAACAGTATAGTAGAAATATCTCATTGAAACATAAAGAGAATTGCAGCAATAAAGCACTGTTTGATAACAGAGGCAGTGTACTGGCATAATATCATGCTGAAGATTGACACATCATCTACTACTGTGCCTGCCAATATGAATCACCATTAACAACTTAGATTGAAGGGAATTAGTACAACATTACCACCTGATCGTTGTAAGAATCATTTCATGTAGAGAGTTAGGAACAGAGTGTCGGCAAAAGCTCCCTACAGCTGGTGTACACCATGTGTCAAGTGGGTTGCATGATAGACATTGTAAATCCACAAACAATAATGGTTGATGGGATGCCTCGATATGTAAAAGACCTTTACCTTTTCATAGGTTCTGGTAGATTGACGTGCAACTCTGATGACGATTTATCATTGGAAAGTGATCAAGTAATTGAGCTCTGTGAATCCAATGTTTCCACAGATACGGAGGTTCCAGAAACTCCGGATAGGCCTGATGACTCCTCAGGAGACAACCCTCCAACACACATAATGGTCCCATTCGAAGCTCCAGGCAGTCTGATTTGTGATCATGAATCGAGTGGGAGTGGAGTAAAGATAATGTTGAATTATCTCAGCATGTGAACTTGCTTATACAACCGTCAACCAATGAAAAGAAAATTATTCCATCAATAAAAGTGGTTGGTATTTAGAAAACAACAAGCATGGAGTTCATGAGGATTTTTTTGCATTTTGGCATGTTTTGCTTTGGCATGAGACTGTTGGATGGTGCAGTAGATTTCTAGCAGTTTATATGGGATTTTTGACATTGGACATATGAATCATGCTTTCAACATTTCTTTCTGCCCCCTGAATCTTCAAGTTTGGACTCAATATTTGTTTTGAACTTGAGCTGCCACATCAATTTCCTTAAAATGATAAATACTGTCTTCAGCAAAATTCTGTCAAAGAATATGTTAATAAAAGTTTATATTAATTTATGAACTGATTACGTCATTAATTTTTTTTTTTGCATCCAACCAGAAATTATTAGAAAAGACTAAATCATTTTTTGTTGAGTTGATAGAAGGGAGAGAACTGTTGTCGTCAAAAAAAAAAAAAAAATCATTTTAATTAAATTTTTTTTTTTAGACAAAAATCTGTTGAATTGATGACTAGTAAATGTTGAATTGTTAGAAACAAAAAGTATTTCCACACAAAATATACATTTAAATGTCAAAAAAAAAAAAAAAGAAAAGAAAAAAAAAGTATCAAATTTCAGTTTGCAGCTTTTCTAAAATCTCTTTACCATCTCCATTATTATTTTGACTAGAAAATGAAGTTAAAATAAATGAGTTTCTCTTTTCAACATTTTCACTTCACTGCCCGAATATTGTTTTCTTTCATCTTTTCATTTTAGAAAATGTTGTCAAGAGATGTTGTTAGAACATCAACTTCAATATGAAAAGTATTAAATGATATTAAAAAATATCAAATACTTTGTGATCCATGTATTTATATGAAAATGCAATAGTCCTAGACAAAATATGCATCTATACATATGCAAATGTATTTGTTAAAAGCTTCAACTTTTTCTTTCCATGCTACTTTAAGTTTTCCAGTTTGCAATGTTTTTCTAAAAAAAAAAAAAAATAAAATAAAACCTGCAACTCATTTATTTGCAAGTAAATTTTGAAATTTTCTAAAAAGTTTTTTCAAAACAAAAATTGCAATTCTAAATTAAATTGTTTATTTTTCTTTTTACTTAACAAAAATCAGCCCTCTGAAGTAGAAAATTCATTAAAGGTAAAATAAATGATGGCATCTTCAAAATTTCCTGAAATATTGAAAGCAAAAATGTTGGAACAAAATAGTTAAATCTGATGAGAATGGATGTCAAATTACTTACTTTCGTGATATGGTCCCGAAATTCAGTTTCATTTGTTTGCACAGAGGCCGGACGTTCATGCAAGGAAATCTTCCCACCCCTCTCACACTCTTTGCCAATGTCCATGTAAAGGGTTGGAGCATAATCAACATCATACTTGTTTTTACTGATTGAACCAGATTCAAAATGAATTGAACAAATTCGAGTGCTGTTGTTTGGTTCCCAACTACTGTGGCGGGCAATTGCTTTGATGAATTTACAGCGTTGATCTTTGCCTCTTGGAATTCGGTAAAACCTAGAAAATTAATAGATATCAAGAATATCTGTTAGTTAGAAATAGGAAGAATGAATGGTGATTAATTTGTTTCTTCAAGATTCTAAATGCCGAAAGAATCAAGGGAAAAAACAGTGAAATTTCTCCAGACAAATCTGATTTGCAAATAATTTTCTAAGATTAAAAAATAAATTGATTTATGAAAAAGAAAAAAAATTGTATAACTTTAAAAATTGAATATGAAATGAACTATAAAATGAAACCAAACAAATAACTATTTTGTCAAAATGAACAAAATCAGATTGGGGAGGGGGCAATAGGTCTTGCTGAGAAATCTAATAGAAACAGCTCTACACTAATCAATCATTGTTTTGAAGTTACATTACTGGCCATAGATCTATTAATAAGTATTGTATTAGGAAAATGCTATGCCATTCAATAAACACCTAACTCTTGGATAACTTACATATATAATAAGCAGTATCTAACCATCATCAATTTTTTTTTACTTTTTCTGGACACTGGAAAAAAAAAAGTCAAAAAAAGAAATCAAAGAACATCATTTTTTTTTTCCTACAAGGAATATTGTCTTTTGTAAAATACTGAAAAATTATTGAAAATGCTGCTTTTTCATGAAAGATATAGTGACTGGCTACAATTCATAATTATTATTTAAAAAAAAAAAATTCATTCATTTTAGTATTGCAGTGTTGCACAATGGAATTTAATGATAATTTCTGTTAATATTCAATTAAATTTAAAAGCTATCCACATCTTCAAGTAGTGGTAAGATGATAAACTACGTCCAACAGCAAGGCCTCTGATCAGGAGGTTTTGAGGAGCATGGAACCACCTCTTAATTGCTGGTGTTCCCAGGTCCACCCTGACCTGGGGTGGTAGCACATGTTAGGGTCCCAGCTATGGGCAAATAGTTAATACCCAAACTTGTGTAAAAATAGGTTTTAATACCAGAAATACTTTGTAATAAAAAAAAAAAATTATTACCAACAATAATTTTTGAAGGAAAAATTATCTACCAAGTGAGAAATTTAAAAAAAACTTTTTACAAAAATAAAAACATCCAAGATTGTAAATTTCCAAAAATTGGATTGTACTAAAAAATATGAGTAATTGAAAAATGATTCAAATATATACCAAACTATCGCTATGA